>VZSZ01008984.1:1355-67667 GCA_013398815.1 Ibidorhyncha struthersii
GGGAGGAGCAGACAGGCCAGGTGACCCAAAACTGACCAACAGGGTATTCCATCCCATCTGCATCATGCTCAGTATAAAACTGAGGGATCAAAGGGTCAGGGGAAGCTGGGAGTGTGGAGCGCTGGTTCTGGCTCTCTCTCTCTTTCTTCAGTGGCTGACATCTGAGGAAGACTCTCTTCATCTGCCTTTGGTCTCGATCTTGAATGCAGATCCGGAATCCAGTTCCTGTCCGTCACTGAGTCCAGCCTGGGACTGCCCCAGTGCCAGCCGGTGTCGTGATTGTCATCCTGGGAGCTTGATACGGTTTTGTATATATTTCATTTTTTTATTTTATTATTAATATTTCATTAAAGTAGTTTAGTTCCTTCTAAACTCATAAGTCTCTTTTTCCTCCTCTGCCTCTCTCTTCGAGGAGGGGTAGAGGGGAGCATCTGTCGGTCCCATCTGGGGTCCCCCATGTCCCCAGTGGGATTTGGCCTAAACCATGACACGTGTCCAGAGCTTATTTTCTTTAGCCTTACCAATTGTGTTTATCCATGCCTGCCCAGAGTTAAACTGCTTTCAAAACATACGTAAGCTATGATGTGTTTTCTATCTATAGCCCTATCTTTCATTTCCCTATTCATTTCATACGACAGGTATATTAATGATTATAGTGTTTTTCATATTGTTTGCATACACTGGCTAAGTTCCATAGATAGATGTCCTGACTGGTGATCATGCAGTCTTAATGTAGAATACAAATCAGTTCAGTATAAACATAGTAAGACTAATCTACATATTTTAGGCATATATCCAAAGGAGAAAGGGAAAATCTCTTTGTCTTAATTTAGTTGTAAAGTCTATCTGACCATTCAGACCTATACGTAATTTAAAGGCACTCCGAGACTAGAAGAAAACACCAGAGGCAAAATCACAAATTCTAATTAGGTTATTAATGATGTACAGACTTATAAAAATCATTTTGCCCATTCAAAAGCATACAATAGTATTTGAACTAGAATTTTAACCATTGCTCTCCCACAGATTTTGTTATTACTTGACAAAGCAAACTGCTTCAGAAATGAGAGATCAAAGAATATTTGCAAGTGTTACTGTCAGGTTGACCAAAAAAAACCTTGCCAAGGAGTAGTTCAGTGTAGTTTCACAAACTTTAGGTTATTGATCATCTACGTGTTGCACAAAAGAGCAACTATCAGTTATAAGCTAGATAAACATACATTCCATCTAACTGAAACACATTTCCCAGATTATGATTGCTTCTGGTAATGCTGTCAGTGACAGAACAACAATAAAATATTAGTGTGACAGTGAGTATGTGATCCAGGGCTCTAATTACAAAAAAATACATATTTGCCCTTCCTTCCTGCGGGGCAAACAGGTGTGGCCGGGCTGAATGTAAGGGCATTGCTTTGACACCTTTTTTGACAAAAGTGCAGTGTGGTCTAGAAGTTGTAATTTGTGGCCTTGCAAAGAGACAAGCCAAAGTGATGCAGGTGTCTGGAGTAATGATAAGTCCTTGAGTCTTTAAGGACTCTCATCCAGGAGTAAAATGCTTACAATTATTTTGTGAGTAATAATTGTTAATTTTCTTACAAGGTGGAAAAATCATCTTGGTTACTTAAACAATAGAAGTTTGAAGACAGTAATAATATCTTTTATTTGATCAGCTTGGGGGGAGGAGGAAAAAAAGCCTTTTATGTGGACAAAGCTATTTTTAAATATTAAATAAAGTCAAAATAAAATACAAAGTAGTTAGTAATTTTTGTGTAAACATTGTTGCTTTGACAGAATGAGTTGATGTGTATGTTGATAATCATCATTATCTTCTGAATTAGAGCTTTATGCCTCTATGGATCATTTAGGTCCCACTTGAAAAATTTTATTCTTTTTATTTTTCTTGAACTTGCAAGTTCCAAGCAAAACAAGCTGCATGAAGGGATAGTAAAAATGGCCCCAAACTGGTCAAGAGGGCTCTCGATGAATAGGAAACTGGTCTCCATGCATTTAAAACACCTAGAACTTCCTAAGATCTGAACTGACCATTTATGTTATTGTCCAGTTTTGAGATAAAACAGGACCAATTCTGTTCAGTAACTTTGCTTCTTAGCTAGGTCACTAAACCATGACAGTTATTTTGGAGCAAATCAAGAACATCAAGTAACAAAGGCTGGAACTTCCAGGTAAGGCAATCAATAGTTTTCATTCTGAAGACTGCTAAATGTCACCAAGACATTTCCAAGAGGCGTAATAAAAAGATATTGCTTTCATTATGTACCTGTTACAGCCCCTTCCTTCATCCACTAATTACTATAACAAAGTAAAAGAGAGTAGAATCAACAGTTGTCTAAGCTGTAACAAATAAGCTGTTTTCACCACTATTTTGTAAGACAATTTCATGGCAACTTTGAACATGTTACATTTATTCTGTCTTATTCCCTTGCATTCTTCTGTAGAAGTAAATAATCATGAAAAATGTAATATTTGCTGTATGAGTTAATGTTTATGATTTTTTTTGATAAATTTGTACAAAAAGTATTGGAAGACTGCAAAAAAAAAAAACAACCCAAGAATAAAATTACCCTAAGTGCACAGTATCTCAGAATCACTTGGGTTCCACTATTGAAAGACACTTAATGTTAACAGTGCCCACTTCAGTGGAGTTTGTTTCAGGTTTGGAAAGTCAGCTTGCAGTACACATTCATGCTCCATCACTTGGTAGTTCTATATAAATTAAGCTGTAGTATACATTGACACTGTATGTGGCAATCTAAAATCTAAACACACCTCATGGTGCTGCGTGCCTGGTATATGGTGCTCTGTGTATGATTATACATTCACATATAGACCAAACATTTTTATTCTGCCAACACAAACTACATTTTATTACATGCTTATGAGTTGTCTATTCAACAGGTTGCAAAACGAAAGCTTCTAGAATGTGTAATACATTCAGTAGATAGTATAGAATAAGATCTGTAAATATTCAGACAAAAGTATAATTATAAAGGTGTTCTACATAATTATATATTCTATATAAGGGTATAAAATATAGGAGCTTGGGTTTTGTCTTGTTTGTGCAAGAACTCATCCTTCATGAACAGCTTAAATATAACAATATACACCAGCATGGCAACAGAACTCATGTCTTTCAAAAAGAGTCTGCATTTACTTCTGACAGTTGAAATTTTGCTGCTGCTGCTCTTCTTTAGAGTGGTACTGGGTCTGAATGTTCTTTTGCACAAAAGGTCCGTGCAGTTAGAAGGCATTGTCCCTCTTTGCAGGAAATAAATCAGGGCCATCTACAATAATACCTCTCCAAGTCACTCTTGGGACAGTAATAATCAAATTTGACCAATCAGCAGACAGCAGTCATACTGAAGAATGAGAAAGGAATATGCTCCTTCCTTCTTAAGTTATACTATTTGGTTAAATATACCTCATCATCTGGCTAATTTGGTATCACAGCAGGGTGAACTGTCATCCACCAAAAAACAAAACCACCTTTTATTTGTCCTTTTCTTTAGTAATGCTGTGTGCATTTAGACTTCCCCTCTGCCTTTGGTCTTTAAGACACAAGACTTAAGGAGGTGAGAAAACAAATAATAAACACAGAGACAATAAGCAAGAGAAGCAACAGGGAACTCCGATGGTATATTTGGTCTTAGGAAAGCAGCAGCTGGAGTTCCTTGTGAGGAAAAAATGCTTCCAAAAGGAATTTTCAGCTCAGGTACTCCTCATTCACAGCTCTGTTACACAGATCTGTGCACAGATCTGTTAAACTGTGCACATATCATGAAAATTAAAACAACAAATAACTTCTTAATTTTACACTCCTGTTGTGCTGCTCCTGTATGTCACAAAGAAGCAGAGTATCATCATTGCTTCTCCTGCTCCAGAACAGTTGGTGCCACCTGCTGCTGATGGGCTAAATGTCCTCTCCAGCCGGTGGCTTTGTCAGCATAAGGAGACAGTGGTGCTGTACTCCAGTGGTTTGCTGCTAGTGAAAATAGATCCCTCTTCTGCCACGCATCAAAGCTCATTTGAAGTTTGCCTGTATTGTGCAATATACTGTATGCAGTCATATCATGTAGCCAAACACCCATACCTTTAATGCCAGTGTGCAGATTAATCCCCCTAATGTTACTTGAGAGATGAGTCTTGTGCAGCAAAAATGGACAAAATGGAAGAAAAACTGACACAAGCTTTCCCGCCAGTGTGGTCCTTCTTCCAATAATGATGAGAAGACACTTTGGCTTTACAGACTCACTCTGTGCATATCCAGCAAGTACATTTTCATGTGTGCAACGACAGTTATTAAAACAAACAGAGTGAATGCTTTCAAGTCTTACACAGGTATATAACCATCAATATTCATTATTTAACACACATCAAAAGGAAGGAAAATAAATTTATCATCCCTACCAGTTCTAGTAACCCTTAAATGTTTGAAAACTATTAAATACTCTTACAGTGGCAATGGATTTTTTAAGCCAGCCAACAGAAGTGAGAATGGCACAGAAATTCAAATGCTTCGATTATAAAAAACAGACCAGGACTGTAGCCACAGGACAGACACTGAGCAATAACAATTGTGTTTTTCAAATTACAGTAAGTGCAATTAGACTACATAAATATACTGGTCAAGCAGTGCTGGGTCAATCATAAAAAATTCATTTTTAAATGAAGCTTATTATGAATGTACAAGACCAGAGTGGGTCTGTACCATTGCTTTATTTATTTGTTTATGCAAGGCCTCGTTTTATGAAATACAGACACTGCAGTGAAGGACAGTTGGTTTTGCCTAGTGCTGCACTCCGAGGTCAGTATGATGCTTCTGACCAACTTCAGCGAATATTAGACTGAACTCAGAGTGCTTTCTCCTTTAGCTCTCGTGCTGCAATGACATTCCCACTGGAGCCACTGAGAATGATGCATGAGCACAGACAGAATACAGATTGAAGTATTGGACCATAAAGTGAGTGCTGACAGCAGTTTCTAGATTTTTCCAAAATGAAAGGTTTATTGTAGAGATTCCTAGGTACCAGGAATACTTTATTCCCTTGGGAACTAAAACATACCATGCAAGATACCTGTCTGGATGGAAGAAATTGAAAATCTCCTGTTCTCTAAAGCTGTGAAATATCTAGATTTCTCAGAATGAGGTCTACTGATCAGACCAAGTAGTCAGCCAGCACTTCCCCACCCCAAATACTGAAGAGAAGAAAGGAAAGAAAATGAGAGAAGTATAGAAGATCATGGAAAATAGCAGACTAAAGAATGACTCAATCTGAAGCCTCTCAGCATCAAAGTGACTAAATACATTTGGCAAGGCATTGCTCATTTAGAATACTAAATGCAGAAATCAAAACTTTTTTTTTTTCTTCTCATGGATAGCTTTGGATTTTTTAATCACAAAAGAAATCAAGTTGTAATAAAAACTAGCTGAATACGTCATTGACTATGTTAGTTCAGAGTTGCTTAGCTTTATCTTTAAACAAGTATAATAACATCTCAGGAAGTCTTTCTGACATAACAATTTAAATGAATATCCAAAATTGTAGTTTAGAATATTTAAAGGATGCTTTAGATTTTAAAGGGAAGTTTAGGGAGGTACCTGTATTCCTTGTCTAGATTTCCATTCAGTCATAGGCATTACTGGGGGCATAACTGACACCTATTACAAACATATTTATTACTACTATTTGTAGAATTGGGGTGGGGGAAGAGGAATGTGTGTTGCTTTGTTTTGCTTTAATTTTCTTCTGTTTTGTTTTATGATTAGGGGGAAAAAAAAACTTATACTGCTACAGTATTCTATCAATCTAAGATGTGTTTTACCATTAAAGAAAAGCCACAAATCAAATTAATGTCTCCTGAGCAAAAATTAAATTCAGGATTGGACTTAATTTAAAGATTTTGTTCAGTTTCCCTAAGGAATGGTAGGACAATAGAATGATGATTCCTTCTGAAAAACATAGAGTAAAATTACCTCTCCTATTTTAGACCAGCCTTCTACTAAGCATTTTACTGGTTACTGCCAATGCAGAGGGAATGCTAGCTTTTGCAGTTCCAGACAAATCAAACCAAGACATACATTATTCACGATAAAATAGTCAAACTAATTAAAGTATTTCTGGAAGTAACTACTGGTCAGCTTAAATCAAGGCCTAGAAGCCAGAAAATAGACAGGTAAGTATTACCAAAAGCAAATTCATAGTACTCACTTAAGATATTTATTGAAAGGCTTCTTAAATACAATTGCAAACACTGGGCACAAGGAGAGAGTTGTGTTTTGACGGCTAAAATTCTACCCAGATCCTATACTCACAAAAAGCATTAGCCTAAATCCCACTTATTTCCTATTTTGAAATTGTGAATGTCATAATCCTCATTTCACTTCTAACGAGCCCTGGACATATGAAGATACGACAGGCCTTTTCCATCTGGTCTGAAAAAATGGAAGGAATGAAGATTTTTAAACGGTCACTAGAAAAATAAATAGGAGCACCAGTCACTCCTCTCTTAATCACCAAGCAAAAACGTCTTTCTGCCAGAGGAAAACAGTCTCTCTCTGCCTGTCTCTGGTCTAAAAAACATTTAAATATCTATTGAAAGTGGCAGTTCTTCAAGGAAGAAATGAAAGCTGCTCCATCACACACGGTTCCCTGTAGTTTTGCTAGGCAGAAGATACAAATCTGAATCCATGCTGGACAGGCAGCCTTTGCACCTGGCCCACCTGCACCCCTGGTGGGTGTTAAGAGTCACAGAGCCATTGGTTAAATGGTTGAAACTCCTGCTACCATTGTCATGAAATAAAATTACTTAGAAACTTTCAGGAAGGGGTTCATGTCAGATAATACAAATCTCAGTAAAACTGAATAGATCGCCAGACAGGGCTTACCTTAGACAACCAACTGGTCATAACACCAGTTTTCACTTTGCACCTGTATAAATAGGGTTTCTAATCCTTCCCCATCATCACAAAAAACACCATTTTTTCCCTGTGGATCTGGGCCCATGTTCTGGCAGTGGATGTGATACAAACACCTAAAAGGACTCAAGTTCTCACTGAATCTGTATAAACAGGAGCCAGATCTGGCTCTTAAATTTATTGGCTTAAATGCCTACTTTAGTGAAATGAAATGTCTTTATGACATTTAATTGAGTCAGGGAGAAGAACAATTAAGAGATGCTTAATTTATCCTTACATAATGAACAAAGTTCTTTTCAAAAGTAAATAAAATTTACTATGAGAAATTAAATTTTAGGATTCAAGACATGACTTGTAGAAAGTATTTTCTCTCTTTAATATCTTCCCTTCTTCTTCTCCTCCCGCTACATTATTTAATTGTTAAGACTTCCATGTACCCTTATTTCTTGACCATTCCCAAACCTGGTTTCTCATGGAAAAGCACAATAAAGGCAGAAAATGAGAAGAGTATGCCATGACACAATTATATGCCATATGAAGGAAAAAGTATATTAATGATCTGAGAAAATGTCACTGCTGTACACAAATGCATTAGCATAGCCGCAAAGAGTAAGAAAGTGAAACTTTTTGCTCTGTTTTTCACTCCAGCTATCTGAATAGTATCCAAATGAGAATTTTAAGTTCACTGAGAATGCACTCTACCAAAAATACATATTATTAAAAATCATAGCATTAGCATCTCATTGACCCAGTTTAATGAATTAGATGGCAGACTAAGAAATTCTTCTTATCTTTGTCTTGTGCTCTTACAGTACTAATGGTTGGAATTATTCACCCTTGCTTGCTCATTTGCACAAAACTGAATAAGTATGAACAACATATGCCATAAAAGTGTGCATAAGTTCTCCATTTGAACCTGCACCATGCACTCTCAAGAAAACTTTGCAAGAGCACTTTTATCATCATGCTCTGAACTTTCCCTTAACTCAGCACATGGTAAACTTAAACCATTTACTTCTTTGTCTTCTGTGTTAGAAAATAGATATAAGAATTACCTCTTTCCTGCAGAGTCTTCTCTGCGAGTCACTACATGAATCTCCTCTCAGTCTCCCTGCAGACATACTCCCTTTGTGAGCCAGCACAAAGTGTTTCCAAGACCCCATCTATTAATGACCTAGAAAGGGAGTGTGCCGACCTTCGTTTAAACTTGGCGACAAGATGTTTTCAGATACACTTGTCCCTACCTATGCTAAAAAAAGAACACAGTTTCTAAACTCAGTGGGTGGAGGGCTGATAGGTGACAGAGCTGTGGCTCTGAGCCATCAGAGGTGTTGCTGAGGGGTAGGCAGGTGCTCTGCGGGGCTGTGCCGAGGACTCACGCAGCTGAACCACCTTTGCTGCCCATCTGAAGTAGCACTGACACACTTCAAACGGGACCAGTGAAGAGCTGCACCGTCAGAGGGCTTGATCAGAGACACTGCGGTAAAAATACTTGCAGGTCTTATGAAAACTTTACTCTCTTAGGCACAAACACACAGAATGGCAGGTGCTTATGCTATGCTACCCGACACTGTGCCGCTATCGTCTGGACATGGGAGGAACAGGACAAAAACATTTTGCAAGATTATTGGAGTCTGTGGCATCACAACTCTCCCAGAGACCAGGCATAAAAGTATAGTTTGCTTTCAAGCTGCACTAATGCTGAAGTTTTAAACTGGCTTGAAGAGAGTCAAGTTATTGGATAAACAGATACAGCTTTCAGAATCAGCCCCTTACCAGAGCTTGTGTGATATAATACTCTCCAGCTGTTCAGCCCACCATTGTAAGGTCACCTACTCTTTGTGGAATGTTTTTTTTAACAAAATCCATTTGGAAGGTTTTTTACTTGACCTTCCTCACTCCTATTTTAGAATTCTGGATTAAGCACATATTTGTCTCATTTCATGTGTTAGGAGATCTTTAACTTGCAGTAAATACTTTGAAAAAGACATATTTGTCATTATTTGGCAGGCTTTCTTTTGTAATGTGTATTCAGACAAAGTGGGACAGATGTTGATTTTTTTTTCCCCTGGCTGAAAAAAAAAACAACCAAAAAAAAAAACTTGTTAAACTATTGCATAGATAAAACCAGAGTCTGTCTGTAGGAAATTAAACGTCTCCTTCACATGCTCATATTTTTTCTGAAGAATGATTTTATTAGCACCCTTTTTTCCTAATAAATATTCTCATGGGTGATTCAGAGTTCTAAGGGATACAGCATTAATATTTACAAAACAAATAAAGGAATAAAGCAACACTTTTCTTTTTCTTGTAATAGAGACCTCACTGGGGGAAAAAAAAAAAAAAGGAACAGAAAAACACTGAGGTAGAACACCTATATTTTCGCTCACAGAACTTTGCTTCTCTAAAGACAGGAAACTTCCATTCTTTCCCCTTTTTTTTTTTAATACGGCAGGTAAGATTAACAAAAGTGAATTCTTATGTAATTGTATGAGAGTTCACACATGCATATAGATGTTGAGAAAATCATAACCAACATGAAAGAAATAATCTGAGACTATTACCATAACAACTCTGAATTTTTCTTCATTTGCTTCTCTGTGACTCCAGTTTGTTAAAATTCTAGCAATATATCAAAAGCTGGTGACCATAAGGAAAAGGTACACATTTTCAGAAAGAATATGCTGTCCGTGCTATGTCATTATAGATTAATTTGAAGACAATCAACTTCTGCTTTAATTATATAATTGAGTACAGATTATTTCAGAGGATTTGCTGAAAATAAAACTACTGTTATATGGAATATGGTAAACTGTTTTGTGCACCAAAGCTATCTTTCACCCAAATGTTCTACAACCTCCCGTTAAGACCAGCATAACAGGTCACTCAATTCAAGCAGGAAGACATGAAAGAAACAGAAAAGAAACTCTACTTTCTATATGTAAGAAAGCTAACATATGACAAAATCTTCAAATCTTGGTAACATTTCTTCATTTTCCATTCTCCCTTTGGCAGAACATTTTCCTAATTGCAGCAGACAGACTAGTTGTTGCACTGTAGGCTCTACCCACTCGAGTTCTCTGTAAAGAATTAAATTCTTGTGCTGCATGTTGTCTTCTGGAAGATCGTTTGCCTCCCCCCATTTCTTCCTAGGAATGAATCCATAGTTTTTCATTTCCCTTCCCAAAAGCAGGAATAAACACTGGGAGGATTGTATAGGCAATTTGGGAGCCAGTTTCTTGCTGAAAGTGAGAGTTTCAAAACCCACAAAATGCTGCTTCTCCTCCAGATTCTGGGAAGGAGGCTGATTAGCACAATAGTCCCTAACTGCAGCTTTTCTTAATCACTGTTTAAGTATAGTTCTGAGCTCATGTACTGTCTCAGCTGTAGACTGCTGTTAGTTAAAATCTTCATGGCAATGTATGGGAGACTGACCAAGGACTAAAATTCCAGGGAACAACTTTTCTCACTCTTTCTGATCTAGTGTGTTATTTCTCCCCAAATCAGACTGTTTCTTTGTCACTGCCTCTCATATTGCTCTTCTAATGATTTCCCTTTCCCCTATTCTATATACCTGAAGGCTCTTATTCTGAAATGCTGGGCTAATTCCTCCTCTCTCTTTTTGCTGACTTCATAGCAGAAGAAATTAACAGCATGAGGGAAAAGAGGACTTTACATTCAGTTCAGACCAAAACAGCGTCAGCAGTCCTATCAAAAGTAACTTCTGTCTTTGGGTTTGAGCATTCTTGGCACAAAGTGATCATGGAGAACTTGGTCTTCAGGTTCTAATATTAATTTCTGAATTTTTTTGCAATTAATGACTTATGTTACGTTTCTTCATAACAGAAATCCCTGTACTCCTGCTACTCTCAAGTTTGATGTTAAAGGTATTAATTCAAACCACAGAGTAGTAATTTTTTTCTTAGTGGAATTCTGAGAAAGCAACATCCCCTTCATCTGTGTACATTCACATTAAAAAAAAAAAAAAAGAAAAAAGAAAGTAAGAAAAGCCAAATAATTCATTAGAAAGACAATAAAATGAAAGCAAACCAAGTAGAAGCCCAATTCGGAACAGTTCACCTTTTATTTTTCGTCCTAGATGCAGCCAAAATTATTACATTAGTCAAACTTTCCTACATACAGAGGTACTGAACACATTCAGGAAGCAGCTACTTCCCATTTACCCACACAAAGCTGCTGCTTGGATTCACTGTTTCTTAATCACAGACTAAGGTATAATTATAATAGCAGCTGTACTTACAACCTGCTTGTGCAGGATTCATACTCCATGGGGTTTCTAGGACTTTGGGTTTTTTTTGTTTTTTTTTTTTATTTAATGTTAAGATGTGTCACATTGTTTGTATATAGAGAAATTAACACCTTCTCAAAATGCCACAAGGTAGAACAGCTTCTCTATTTTAGCAAATTCAGCCCATTCATTCAACCAACATTAAACATGGCTGAGTGTTGTTGTGCAGCACATAATACTGTTCTAGAGCACTGATGTTACCCTTTCTTAATAGAGGGCTCCAACAGACAATCACAAATTCAGGAATTTTAGTCTACCATCTCCCATTTTGGGAGCCTCCAGGCTCATTGCTTTCCTTGCTTTCAGGTTTGCCTTCCTTTTCTACACAGCTGAAACCTCTGCTGAGTTCTTTCATCATTGGATTCTCCTGGGCAACACACAGAAAATGTGTTTGTCTCATTTATTTTCTCAGTGAACAAACCCATGTCCTGTACAGTTCGAAAATGGCACTTACCAGAGCTCTCATTTGCCAGAGTGCTCTGAAAGTCAACAAATGAGTGGAAAACAGAAGAAACTCTTTTCTCAAGTGAAGCTTTAGTCTATCTTTTTGTAGTTGCAAGCAGAACTTTGAATGGTGTTATGGCCAGTAGCTCAAGAAGAAGTATCACCCCAAGCCTCCTCTCACCTCTATGTGGTCGTTTACAACCACATCAGTAAGGAGCCAATAATGAACTGTGCACGTTTAGCTCGTCCAGATGATTTTTGGGTGTGGTTTTTTTTTTTATTTAAATCAAGCACACTGTCATTGCACAGACTGATGTAGAGTGAAAGTTCAACACAGAGGACTTTTTCACATTGAAGTATACCAAAAGAGAGGTGTTCTTCTATATGAAAAGTGTTAACTATCTGGTCAAAAATACAGCATGTGGTTTAATGAAGAGGTATTTTCAAAGGGAAATAATTCTTATTTTAATTATTCTAGTCATTACTGATATATCCTAGGTAAGAAAAAAAGAAAGAATTAATACTTCAAAAATGTGGGATTTCAAAAAGAAATTATCTATTACAGCTAGCTGATCCACTGCAAAAGCTTTTCCTCTGATAGATGCACCCTGAGGTAGATGGTTTTCAAAATTACAGAATTTCTGAATTATGGGGATCAGGACACCAGATACATAGCAGAAAAGATACCTTTATGATTTAAACTTAATGGAAGTAGATTAATAACTTGATTTCCTTTATTATTTTTTTAATCTCTGTCTTTCATAAACTTTTTACCTTACCCAGCCTTGAGTTAAGAGTGACTTCAAGGCAATAGAATGAGTCTGATGGCTTATAAACTGACACTTTAGTGATTCTCCCCAAGATGCCTAGTGTATTCAAGAACAAAGTGTGCCTTCAGAGTATTTTGCTTAGGAGAAGGGGAAAGCAGTAGCCCAAGAATAACCAGAACTGCATCAAGGCATTGAGGAACATACTTAAATCCTGAGGCAGCAAAAACGTTTGTCACATTCTGACATGAAAAAATAAATAAATTCATCCTCTAGATAAGGAGAGAGATAGCTGATCTGTCAAATACAATTCTTTTCCAAATGCTTTTATTTCCCTTCAGTAAAATGGGAAGAGTGGGTGTGGGGGAGAGCGTGCCTCTGAATTTTCCTGTGGATTTCTTAGGAAGAAAGGCTACAATTAGAGTGAAATACTATTACAAAACCTTTCTAATCAAAACAGACACTGCTGTAATAGTAAGACAAAATCTGTTTCTCCACAATGTCTTAAATCTAAAATTCAGTAATGTGATTGGGACTTTTTGTTAAATATTCTACATGAGGAAAAATGTCATAGAATCATAGAATCGTTAAGGTTGGAAGGGACCTTTAAGATCATCGAGTCTAACCATTAACCTAACCTGACAAAACCCACTTCTAAACCATATCCCCAAGTACCACGTCTACCCTTTTTTTAAATACCTCCAGGGATGGTGAATCCACCACCTCCCTGGGCAGCCTATTCCAATGCTGGACAAACCTTTCAGTGAAAAATTTTTTCCTAATATCCAACCTAAACCTCCCCTGGCTTAACTTGAATCCATTTCCTCTCATCCTATCACTTTTCACTAGGGAGATGAAGTCAGTCCCCATCTTTCTACAACCTCCTTTCAGGTAGCTGTAGAGAGTGATAAGGTCTCCCCTCAGCCTCCTCTTCTCCAGGATAAACAACCCCAGTTCCCTCAGCAGTTCCTCATAAGACTTATTCTCCAGACCTCTCAATATTGCAGCTGTATCTCTTCCCATAGTGCTTGAGAAAAGAATACACAGGTTCATTTACCTAAGAGAAAGCAGAGTGTTGATCTTTGGCACCTGGCATGTAATAGTTTGCTTCTTGTGTTGTGTTCTTAGGACAAGATTTGGATGATATATGAGTCAGTCTCCAGTGTATTTGAACTGCCTGTGGTATGTAGTTATCCAGGGCTGTCCTGTGGTCCATCTCTACTCATGTTGGAGGAGATTCCAGGCAATTTTTGCCAATTCAGCATTCATTCAATAGCTTGGGAATTGTGAATGCTCCAGTCACAGCTCACCCAGAGCATGGCACAGAGGTTTGGTTTTGTTAACAGCTCCCATTGTATGGCAAACCCCCAGTGGCTTCCTTTAAGTGGCTGACAGANCTCAAGCAGATCAACACGCCCGCCTAGCTTGGTGTCATCTGCGAATTTACTGAGGGTACACTCAATCCCCTCGTACACTCAATCCCCTCGACCTGGGGATTTAACATTTAAAGATGTTAAAGAGAACCAGCCCCAGCACCAAACCCTGGGGAACACTACTTGTGAACAGACGCCAACCGGATTTAACTCCGTTCACCACCACTCTCTGGGCACGGCCATCCAGCCAGTTTTTTACCCAGCAAAGAGTACACCTGTCCAGGCCATGAGCAACCACTTTCTCCAGGAGAATGCTGTGGGAAACTGTGTCAAAAGCTTTGCTAAAATCCAGGTAGATGTCAACTGACTGGATATCAAACCTGCCTTCTCCTATAGACCTCCACCGAGAACTCTCTTCAGAACCAACATAAAATCTTTAAAGATTGTCTTTGTAGAAATTTCATATTTTAGGAAAGATTTTCAAAGCATGAGCTTCAGTTTTAACAGTTGTCCCTGTGACATGCAAGAATTGAGGTTACAGTAAATTAATAGCTTTCTTAGGCTCCAGCTGCTGTCTTCCTGGGCAGCTGACAACCTGGGCAAAGCCATGTTTTACCTAAAGTCCTTATGCTGGATGTTCAGCAATGGAGATAATTCACTTAGACTCTATCTGCAGTGCTGGTCAGCTTCACAACCAATCTAAGCAGTCTGCTCGTATGAAGAAGGAGCAAGTCTGCTCACGTGAAAACTTCAGCTCACATGAAAAAGTTGTGTTATGTAGATCTGTGTTTAAATAGAAAATAAATACAATGCTCAAGCAAGTTTATCCATTTACCATATCTGAATCACATAATTCCATTGAATCTAAACTACTAGGAAACTGACATAATCCATCAATTTCCATGAAATTCATTGGAACCTGGGAAACTTGGTAATCTTAGAAATCTTAGAAAATTATAATAGCAATCACAGTAGTATTCTATATGTACTCTAGTTTTATCTGTTACCCTAGTAAGATAAAGTATAAGCTGATTTGCAAATGAGTAGACACATTAGTAAGTGAATACATTAATCTGCAAAAGATAACATTTGATTTCCTATTTCCTGAGGTTTTATGCTCAGCACATATTGATTTGTGGACTTGGTGGCCAGAGTATTGTTCTCATTTCTTGCTTTACGTATCCTTATTTACCAAAAGCAAAAATAAACTCGTTAAGTGTTCTGTTGAGATCAGTCCAGAAACCATATTTAATATTCTTGACCTACCCTTGTACTTTGTTTATTTAATTGAAAACCTCTTAAAAAAACAAACCAAACAACTCAAACCAAACCAAACCAAAAAAAAAACAAACCAGAAACCAAAAAGTAAACCACCACAACCCAAACTACCCCCCAAAAAAGACAACTGCTGACAATATACTAACTTATTCAAGCAAGGCACTCCAAAAACTTTCCATAACATTTTCAATATCATACTTATTTTAAAGAAGTGTTTTACTAATGTAAGGATCAGTAAATTTAACAATAAGCATTTACTAAGCCAGAATCAGGTCTATTAGATAAAGTAGAAATAACCCTGAGGAAAGGAGCTTTAAAAACCTTGCTGAACACTTTATTTTTTTTCCTCCCTAATGACAGCAAGCAAGGTAGTATGATAAAAGTGAGTTGAACATATGAACTTTTTCTAGGTAATTTCTAACTCAAAAATATACATACAACTGTAAATACATAGTTATTCTTTAACCATACAAAAGTAAATATCCCGAACTAATGTAAATTGCTGGACCTTATGCCCTGATTTTATGTTGCTACCAACTACCAAGCCACATCCCTAGAAGGAAATACACTCCAAGCCAAGTGCCCTACTGAGGCACAAGTAGTGCTCCAGGAGCACTATTGTGCTTCATTGTACCACAAGTGATTGATAGCTTTGCCCTATGCAGTGACTTTGTGGTTAAAAGTGCATGTGATCATCGTAAGTCATTGTACCAAATGCTTCTTGTAATATCAAACAGAAATCTGGTTCTCCAGTGGATACATTTTGAAGGAGCTCACATTGCTCTGAGAGTAATAACCACCCATCGAGAAAAAAAAAAAAATAACAGAGGCTTGGGTTTGGATACCAAAAAGGAAATATTTCACTACTCACTTATGCTTATTTCAGTAGAGTAAATGCACATATTTAATGTACATATATGTCTATATGCAGGGGCATAGATGTGCGAAAGAATCTTGCAGTCATCTTATACATCTGATTTACTATTTGGCATATATTTAATTTTAGGTATAAAAATGGCCTCTAGTCAGCAAGTCATTTTACTGCTTGGTCTGGGAATATAGGAATATTGCTTTCTTCTCTATTTGACAGCATTTATAGTTGGCACAATGCCGTCAGATAGAATTTGAACTTTGGACAAGGTAGATTTTATTTTACAACCCAAAATGTAAAATCCGAAAGAAAGAATGATTCTTTTTTTCTTCCCCCCCNTATGATATCAGTAAGGAACTAAATATTGTGGATTTCTGATACTGATTTCTTTCCCTTTTGGTTGCATCCTGTAAAAGAGCCGTTTATTTTTACGGAAGATTTAGAACAGGTGAACCATTTAGTGCCAGTGTAATCAAGGTGAATGATAACTCTGGACAGTAGTGCTACGTCTGTCTGGAATAGGATTGTAACTGTTTTAAGACATCTGCAGTTTTCTTGTAGCTTATCAATCTAATGTCACTAAAGGCATAGTCTCCTATAAAATATGAAATACTATCACTCAGGTTTAGTCTATTTCACAGAATTTACTGTGTAATTGTAAATACATCTAATAAGTGGTTGACAAATAAGCAAATCTTACATGACATTTTTACCATCTATTTAAAGTAATGAATCCATTCAATTGGGTACATTATATAGCATTGTTTTTAGCAAAACTAGGACATTTACTATTGCAAGATGGCTTACTGTCATTAATAAACAAGTGAACGTACAATTTAACAGCACTCTATAGCAAAATACTGACTTTTTTCAGGTCCAAATAATAAATTCCATTGTTTTCAGTGTATTGCTTTTTTATACTGAGCATCCAGTGTGTAGTATTTAACATAATACATCTAAAATAGCACTATAACAGTGTTTGTCTCAGGAATACAGCAGGCCTTACTGGTGCAGAAAACAAATATACCACCACTACCCCAAATCTATTGCAAAATAAAGTTAAGACTAAAAACCTGAAAACCGTAGTTCCTCTGTTTGAAGTGTAGAGATCAGTGTGCCCCTGAGGACACTAGTACTCCAACAGGACATGACCAAAACATGTTTCTTCACTTGTTTATTAAAATTGTTGCTTCCATCATGGCTATTTTCTTAATTTGGTTTAGCAACCCCTAATCACATTGCTCTCAAACTTTACATTTGGCTCCCTGTAATACACTTGTTAGAAAAGCAAACACGTTTCCACAAGATAGTGGAAATGATGTCAGCTTTCTAGAAAACTTTTAAAAAGGTGCTTTTTTCCACCAATTTGGAGAAGAAATACATATATATGCAAGTAAAACATCCATCCAATAAGTCTTCAGGTTACCATAAATAACCGAGAAGTATCTGGTCTTAAGCACTAATAGTTTGTGGTTTGCTTTCTTCTAATTTTAAGGGAACAGGATTATATGCTTAAAGAAAAAGACAAAACTGTAGCTAATTAAGGAAGCTGATCATTTTGGAAAAAAAAAAAAAAACGAGAGGAAATTAAAATTTTGAATTTAAAATGTTAATTGCTTTTCTTCCTTGTCTACATATTGTTCACCTAAGCTTGAGTATGCAAAATTCCATGAGAACACAAAAAATTAGCTTTTTGGAGTTGTTATTTTGTTCTGTATGTGTTTTTAATCTAGAATTTCACAGAAAGTTATCAGAAAGATTTCACATAAAAGTCTTAAAACCCATGTGATCTAGGGGACTGTTAAACTGCTTAAACATAAATGATGTCTCAAGTATGCAGGTTACTTCCCTCTCAGATAAGCAGTGATAATGGCAGAAATTCTCCGATTCCAGTGCAAAGCAAGACAGCTCTGTTTAAACTGTAGTGATATTGTCCTCTACATTTCTAGTAGAGATGTACTTTGGCCACTTCTATCTCTAAGAAAGTAATAACTTACAACACAGGTTGGAATACTTCTCACATGAAAATTGTGGTCTAGTGACATACTGCATGATAAATGTACTTTGGTGCACCGTTCATATCAATACTAACAGTGATTTTATTAATCATAGCCAGTATGATTCTTAGAGCAGCAAGAGACAGTGATGCTGACAGAGTAAAGAAAGTCCTTATAGTATATTGAATTTGTCCTAGAGGTTTTCAGGTTCAGTAAGGACTCAATGATTAAGTCAAAGGAGGTCATTAAGAAAACACAAATTGTCACCAAGGGTATAAGAAAAAACTGCCTCCAGGTATAAAAATACCCTTTTTAGTTATTATGAGCTTCATCTACTTTTATTTAAAAATATTAATCTACCATAATCATATCTTAAGGATATACTTACTCTTAATGGAAAGATTTCTGTGGTGTTCCTTCGAGGGTCAAACTCTACACAAAGAAAGGGAAGAAGAATATGACAAGCAACTGATGTTTTCTTTTATGTGTCAAACTTGACATGGGAAAGAGGAAAAAAAATAAATTAACATTTGTTTGGCAAATGACCAAAACCAAAAAGAGGGAAGAAAAAATTAACATTTGTTTGGCAAATGACCAAAACCAAAACACACACACACACACATACACAAAAACAGCTCCCACCCCGCAAAAAGAAACAACTACCATCTCAAAAAAAATACCTCAACCCACACTCAACCATATGAAATTTCATCCTGAAGTTGAATTACGGCAAACTTACTGATTTACTGGGGGCAAACAGGGGAAATCAGCCAGTTCTAAACATTTCTGGCCAGAAAAAAATACTAGCAAGACAGTACAGTGGCAATGAAGACAATTAAAATACATGGTCATCAACAGACTGAGTAGAGGTTTAATACATTACTTCAAGTTTTCAGCTGTCTCAGGCTCTACAACCCTGCGAAAGAGGATGTGGATTCATATTCTCAAAGTTAGAGAAAGATGGAGAAGACCAAGACAAAATAAGTTTTTAATTTCAGACCTGATCATTATCTAGAAAGAAACTAACCTATGGAAAAAAAAAAAAAAATTCTTCATTTCTTCCAGCCAGTATACATATTTATGAAAATAAGGTCCCACTTCCTACAGCCTGATCAAGATCAAATGATGCTATTATTATTTCACTTGTTGTGGGTTAAGTCCTGAGAGATTATACAATTTCATGATGGTAACTTTGATAATAAGCAAAGACATACATTAAAAGCCCATACATTTTTAGATTTCCCTAGCTTAATTTGGGAGTCAAATATTCTCCAATACAATTTTTGTAAGAGGACAATATCTTTTCCAAACTGATATCTCCTTCAGCCCTCTAAACAGAACTCAACCATCTTCATAGTAAAAATAACCACTTGCAAATGCTTTAATATTTTCTTGTAATAAAGTCAGCATCTTTTGGCAAAACTTCTAGAAGAGCCTTAGTGGTATCTGTGTCATTCTGAATATCCTGAATATTTTAAGTTCTGTTTTCGTCTTGCCTTTAAACGTTTCACTTTTCATTTTCAACGTATTTACACAGAGGACATGGCATCTGGTTTAACCTCTAATCTCACTTCCAAGATTTTAATCTCCTAAAGCAGAGTTTCATGGAGCAAATACATATGAAGAAAAATTAAAGATGCCACTCTTACAGGAACCCAGTTCTAGGTTTGGAACATAACACTTGCTGTTCTTGATCAGACAACAGGCTCAGCAAATCCCATAACCTGCCTAAAGCAGAGTCCATCATTACGTTTTCTCTAAGGAGTATATTTCCTCTGTTACATCCGAGAAATAAATGCATTCAAGTGCAATGGTAATATACTGCAATGGATGGGAGAGAAAAATCCTCAACTCTTTAAGCATGAGACTTGTTTTACCATTACGTATGTAACAACCAATATGTCTTAAAATCTAATCTGATCTGACATGATGACCTCCATTTGCAATAAGTTTCACAGGTGTGACTACTTACTCTTGGGAGGTGTTGTTTTTTCCTAATAACACTAATTCTTAATGTCTACCAGTCTTTTGTAATAATATAGTGTAATGTGAAGGAACACCGACTGGACTAGTTTTTGCCACGGAAGCCTGATCTGTTGAGTTTAATTTGCTCCTACCTTAACTTTCTGTGTCTTTCTTCTCTATGCTCTATCACTCTTAGAAAAAGAATGTGCTAGACCTGAGTCTGAACTAACCCCATTAGTTTTGATTTCCTTTACAGAAATAAACCCAGAAGTGTTATCTCTGACCCTTGTCTGCTAAAAGGAAACTGATAAACAAGAGCTCCCTCCAAAATGTCTTTTTTCGTAATCTCTTTCTTCAGTTACTGTGCAATAAGGTTTTGTGGAAATTATCCCTGACTAGGAAAACTTGGAAAGATGCGCTTTCTTTTCACTCCTGAATACTGTCATTATTCTCTGCAAGAGTTCATGAAAAGTGTTTAGGTCACATATTCACAGATAATATATGTGAACATAAGTCGCTTAAAAGGATTTAGCTTGTTAACAAGGGCCTATTTTCCTTGCCCTTCTTGCAATGCTGCAGATAAGGCGGAGACTTCTGTGAGGAGAGAAAAGATCACGTTCCACAAGGGCTGGTGAGCACATCACACAGGGGAGAGGGGCTAGAAGGAGCAATGAGAATCACAGTGGACCTACAGATATTTTGTGGGTTTTTCTGAAACCCATCACAAAAAGACATAGCAGGGAAAGGGGAGATTGCCTTACAAGCTACTTTATTTCTATTCTTTCTCATCCCTCATTCTTTTTATTTTTGAAAGCTCCTTGTTTCAATTCTAATAAGAAGCTAGCTTTGTACAGTCAAAGCCCTCTGATGTACAGACTTTAAAGACACAGTGGAAGCAGAGCCATCTCAAGGCTTTAGGGCCCACATCACTATCTCTGAAGAAGAAGAGAAATTCTTATCTTGCCTTTAATACGCAGTTCCATACCTGCCTAATGGCAGGGGAGAGGAAATAACAATAATAAAAACTTCTGCTTTTCACTGTGGGATAGTTATTCTATGAGGGAACATCTCCCCTCAGTCTCGCTGCTTCTTTTGGAGCCCATTAAATCCATTCTAATTCACCTTGTCCTTCTGCCTCTCTACCAGACATGATGATCGTCTAACCAAGGACATCCCTCTACTTCTAATATGAGGGGAGGGTTTTCATCTGTGATAGGTGGACCTCTGCCCACAGCTCAACCCCACACAGCCTCTTGCTCACTCGGGGCAAAAGTGAGAAAATTCACAGATCAAGATAAAGACAGTTTAATAGGTAAAACAAAGCTGTGCATGCAAGTAAAGCAAAATGAGAAATTAATTCACAACTTCCCATCAGCTGGCAGTTGTTCAGCCATCTCTGGGAAAGGAGGGCTTCGTCTCATGTAACAGCTGCTTGGGAAGACAAACACTGTAACTCCGAGCATGCCCCTTTCCTCCCTATTTCCCCCAGCTTTTATTGCTAAGCATGATGTCATATGGTATGGGATATATATTAAAAATAAATATAAAAATATATAATCCCATTAAACACATGAAAGCTTTTAAATTTCAACTCCAATTCCAGCATTCTGCTTAGATCTCTGGAAAACTTTGTGTCTAAGGGACTGTATGGCTCTTTACAAGAATCTGGTACTACAGAATATCCAGATAAATTTCACCCCTTTGAAATACAGTCTTGAGTTTCTTCTGAGAAGTGTGGCTTTGAGAGAAACAACTAAGGCAACACAGATATGAAGAAATAAATTCAGAGTAGCTACAGCTGAGGTTTTGAAACTCAGAGCACTGCCGATTTTCCTCAGAGATGAACTGGGAAAATTAAGAAAGTATAATATAAAACTGACTAAACAGCTGACATTGCCAAAGTAATGCTGTGATCACACACTGCTTAGCTGTCCACGCTCTCCTTTTATCCACAAGAGACACAGAAGTACATTAGTAACTTAATGTTTTAGTGACATTTTTACTTGCAAGAATTAATTAGTATTAGTAAATTTGCATTATGATGTAGCAAGGTATAGTTTAATCTGCTTTAATCAGCTGAGCGCACCTGTGGGGGAGGAACATTTTCTTGTTTTTCTTTTTGTAAACGTTTAGGAAGTTTCAGTTGGCAAATTCCTTGCTATTCAGCCACCTAAGGAGGCGGTTCACACCTCTGATTTCTACTGCCCTGTCATGTCTCTACATAATATTTGAATTGGGGTTGGTTTGTTTGTTTTAATATTACAGAGTGTTAGGGGTGAATTGAGACATACTGGTGTAGAAGAGTGTAAAATGGAAGATCATTATTTGGAAATTTTCTGGAAAAAAAAACACACAATGGTCAAGTCCTTTCCTGCTGGCTGGTATTCCGCAGGGACACGCAGCTTAAGTTATGTTATGTACTGTAACATCATCTGAAGTTTGAAATTTTAACTGATTTAGTAAAATGCATGCTTATCTCATCTCATTGCTTTGTGTACTTATATCCAATAGTTTATAGTGAGAATGGTCATTTAAATGACTACTTTAAATTCTGAGTTGCCATAAATATGCTTTTTGAAATACCTAACTGAAGTATTTGGGGAGGGCAAAAAGGGGAGAAAGGTGGTTAAAGCGTCACTTTTGTTAAGTAGGTCTGTACAAACTAGCTAGAGAAGGTGAATTATTTTTCAGAGTTTGTCAGTATCTTTCAGACAAAGTGCTCAGAAAAACTTTGCAATAACCAAGTATTTTAGAATCATTTTACACTGACCTGTGTTGGCAGACCTGAGAGTCTTTTTTTGATTTATTTTTAAAAGAAATTTATTTCCTGCTGCAAATAGATGAGAGCCCATTTCGGAGAGAAACTTCCTTTAACCTGGTAAACAGAAATGAGATGAGACATTGTTTCAATCACCACTTAAACTCATTGTGGGGGTGGACACAATGTGGTTATTGTCAGCTTGACCTGGAACTGTTGCTCTAGAAGATTGAAAACAAGTGCACTACTTAAAGCTATATGTTGCAGCAGGCAGCAGGCAGCAGCCAGGCTCACAGAGGGTCCCTTCAAACAGCCCTATATGGTGACAACAGCCCTGCTGCTTCTCTCTTATCCAGCAGTGCTCATCTGAACCATCTCAGCTGGAATCATGGAAGTTATAATGGGTGAATTCAGAGAGGTAAAGCCTAGGGTATATAACAAGGGAGACAACTTTTGTAGCTACCGTTTTTCTTCTGATTAACAAAGCTTTATGTTTTGATACTACCAAGCTGTGATCCTACAAAGACTGCTGCTCACCTCTGTATGGCTGCCAGGTATATGTTCTCAGAAGTATATCTATATCAACCTTTCTTATCCTTCTCACTGTGCCCTTCCTAGTATGAAGGCAGTGATGAAAAAAACCCACCATGATCTATACCTCAAGTTTGAAATATTTAGTGTTCTTCTAAAGCCACAGTCACTGACACTAGGTATAACATGAGAATCACCTGTGAAGAAATTTGTTGAGGAGCGTGTTTGTTGAGAGTGAGAGATGGAGAGAAAGGCTCCTAGACCTTCACATGAAAAAGTTTCCTCATGGCAACACATGAGGAGAGCCAACACACCTGGAAGAACTGAAATCTATTTATGCACATTAATAAAAGCTGTTGGAGTATTCATCATAGTTTTGTTTTCATAGGAAAAATAATATACCTCAAACAAAAAAAGAGGTAGAAATCCAAAATGGTCTGGCCAATGGGCTGAAGCCCACAGATACAGCAAGAGGGGGAGGAGTTTGCTTGCTGAGGATGAGAAAGAAAGGGAGACAGTGTGAAGGGTGAAGAAAGAAAGAGAAAAAACAAGGTCCAAGCACTTAAAAACTGAACTGAAGTTCTCTGAACTGAACAAGTGAGGGAGAGGGCACCCCAGCTGTGTAAGGCCAGGGCTGTCTGTATCTTTTCTTGCTGAGGTTGCTCACAGATTTGGAACCCACACTCTTCAAGGTGCCCAGGCCTTATGCCATTCTTAAGGGTCTAGACCAACAAATCCTGTTAACTAAAACCAAAACAAAGTCTCTGCAACAGAAAGAGAAAGTAGAGAGTTATGGGAGATGCTGAAGGCACCCATCTGCTCTCTCAGACTCAGTCACTGAGCTCACAGTCATCTGATTCAATGCAGCCAAGCAGCAACAAATCATGGCCATGGAACAACTGGCTTGTTCCAAACTAAAGCTGTTAGTCATACATACTCAGCTCTCCTTCTTCATTATCAACATGTTGTCCCTAGATGCTTGAAGTTTTTTGTTGTTGTTCTTCTACTTTCATATCCAGGCTCTATATACAAGTAAATGTACATAGAGACGCAGAGCAGAAAAAAAGGAACTGGAAAAAAGGGGAAAGTCTCAACTCTGCTAAGGTGTAATTAATTTTTCATATTCCAGTCAGTAAGACATGCCTACAATAGAAAATATCTTTCAAATGAATTAAACATTATATGCCATATATATTAACATTATATGCTAATTAAACATACTATGCCACCAGTAGACAAAAGATCACTGAAGAAAAAGCTATTATAATTAAAATCATAATAAAATACTATTCAAGAGCTCTTTTTTTGCCATTCACATACTATGCCACCAGTAGACAAAAGATCACTGAAGAAAAAGCTATTATAATTAAAATCATAATAAAATACTATTCAAGAGCTCTTTTTTTGCCATTCACATACTATGCCACCAGTAGACAAAAGATCACTGAAGAAAAAGCTATTATAATTAAAATCATAATAAAATACTATTCAAGAGCTCTTTTTTTTGCCATTCAGCAGGTCGACATTTTATGACAATGACTTACATCCCAGCCAAAAAATAAAATGTCGTCGAACTTTCTCTTTAAGGACTGAAATTTTAGTAAGTTTACCTATTCAATTTTGTTTAGTCATTCAAGGAGAAAAATAAGATATTTAAAAATAACTTTGTTTTGTCTTGAACTCTGTAATGGTGATTTCTTACATAAGGCTCACAGAAAGGCTCCATCTGTTGCACTGTGTCATGGCTATTTTCACTAACACGATTATCACCTGTACAACTTAATGAGTGAAGGATATAGCCAGCTATATTTATGAAAATGAAATTTCTGTCAAACTTCAGTATTCTGTGGAAAATTCAAAAATCAACAAAAGGAAGATCCTAATATTGATTTGAAATTAACAGGTAATTACAAAAGAAATAGTTCTGCCAGGAATTTTTGTGGTTATGAGTTTTTTATTCAAGGTCTTTTACTCCGCGGAGAGAACATGGTCATAGAATCACAGTTCAGTGGAAGTTACCAGGAAACTCTGAATAACTCAACTGGTTCAATGTGCATGTCAAGAAAACCAAAATACTGTTGAAGGGTCTGCTTCATACCTACCTGACAAGATTTCCAAATAGTTTATTACCCTACTTGGAAAGAAAAAGCAAATGTTTTGAGTTTACACAAGAAATGAATTTTTGTTTATTTTTTCCTATTTGTCTAATTAAATATATTATCTCTGTTTATAAGTTTTTCTCTCATATCCTTAAAAGCAAAGTGGCTATATCACAAAAAACAAAAATGCTGCTTTTATTCTCCAGAAATAAAGCTTCCTCTGTTCCAAAGAAACAAGCAAGACTATGAGAAACAAGATACAGACCTGTATAAAGTTGTTAACAACATGAAATCTTTGAAGCTGGATATACAAGATGAGAAAACAATTGAAAGAAACTAAATTCAAGACAAAGCAAAAACTTCATAGTCTGATTATGATGACATTTACATGAAAAACATGGGAAACAATGAAGTGGTTACCTAAACACATTTGAAGCATCTTCTAGTAAAACTACTGTTCAAAGTCGACTCATACTTACCTATTGTTTTACCACTGACTGTTAGTTTAAGAAGCAGCAAAGCATATGAAACAGTTCAGTCAGGAATGCCATGGAAATAACAGCTGTAGAGAAAAAATGCTTGCTTTTACTAGTGACCTACATAAAGAAAATTTCATTCCTGAATGTAATCGCTTGAAACATTACTTTCTAGAAAAAAAAAGAATCCTTGTCTTTGCCCAACTTCAAGGATAAAGACTGACATCCTAGATTCTACATTTCTTATCACTAAAATTGTCTTACAGACTTTTTTAATATGATGGTAACAAACTGCAGCATTGAACTAAACTTTTTTTGAAGCTGAAGCTGACTAAAAATGAGTTATGCATCTCTGTGATACAAATAACACTAAATTATTTGTCTCTGATGGCTATGAGTTTGATATACTTCAAGAAAGAGAGTTTTCAGATGTGTTTTGCAACTTCCCTAGGAACTTATCAAGAAGGTATCTTTCTTAATTAGTCAGATAAATGTGTCTCTTGCTAAAATACACAGCCTATTTCACAAAGCAAAACATAACCACAATTATCTAAAAGTTTTGCTGTTTCTTGTACTAGTGCAGCACTGTTCTCAGGACCTACAAAATCCTTCAGATGTCACTGTCCTGATCTCCTACAGCTACCCAGGTGGATGGAGCCTGCACCCTACTTGTGTAGATACTGAGATAAGCAGCTGTTCATTCTGCAGCTCGCTAATGAGTCAGGCAACACTAAGAGGCTTTGACCTATCTACGCGTACAGCAGATGAGCATGCAGCAAGCAAATGTGGGCTACAAGGCTGCATGAACCACTGCAAAACAGCTGCTGACAGCAACATAAATGTTGATATCCCCAGAAAGGGAGTTGTGACCGCTTGTCCTGGAAGATGACTTCCAAGTTCTGAGACCAGAAATGGCCAGCACTGATGATGATAACCTGCATGAACTGCTTACCAGGGTATTTGAAGCTGTGGCTTAATGCAGTACTCTTGCTAATTTTAACAAACGTCAGCTCTTCGCAGCAATGCTGAATGAGAATATGTGACCCAAAGGTGTCTGGTAAAACTGAGCATACTATGTATCTGCATTTAGCAGGGAGAAAAAAAAAGGAAAACAAACCCCCAAAACCTCCACCAAAATATTGCAGAAAGTAATGGGAGAAAGACCAGATGGTGCATAGCCTTGCAGGCTTCAATTTCTCACAGTAAAAACCACGGTGGATGTTCTGATCTACTTTGCAACAGATCTGTAATCCTGTAATCCAGGCAGCTTCAAAAGGAGAGAGACCCATTGGACTAGAACCAGAGTGCAGAAACAGGTAACTGTCACCTCAGTGCCCACGCCAATGCAAGAGCATGAAGGCAGAACAGGAGTATCTTTTAATTAGAAGACTGTTATTGATCATCCCAATATGGAGGATAATCTGATCCTACAACAGGTGCTCTACAGCTATCAAAAGTGATAATTATCTCATTACCAGTGGGCTCCAGCAACTCAGTTATATGTATCGAGGATACCTAAGATGCAGCTGACACTGACACCAGCTGAACAAAAGTCCAGGGATGCAGCAATCACTGTAGCACCACAGTACTACCATCTCAGGTATTTCCAGCACCTATTGACATACTTTTGATAAATGGGATGCTAACAGGAGTGAAGTCAGAGGGAAGTGGGCATAGGGTTATCCTCCAGGTAAACATGACTTCATGGTGTAGTACAGCATGATTGTGACTGTTCTCTTTGTCATTTTTGTTGATTGAGACATTGAGAATGATCAGTAAGTTCTGACAAGTAACAGAGTGCTTATCCTTATTCATAGTATGATAAATCCTGCGGTGGCAAGGCACAGACTGGGTTTAGATGAGAGCAGAGAAGAATCGACATGACATTGAAAAGGCAGTGTGAAGTCACAGAGGACAGGAAAGTGCTGTAAAAATGTAATTAGATTGAAGGAAGAGGTGTCAGACGTATGTCCATGCACACTAGTACAGTCATTATGCCATTGCTTATCCAGCTGTACAGAGGAGATAAAGAACTCACTTATGCTTTGAGAAATTTGCAGACCATAGTGAAATATTTGGAGAACACCTTGATATGACTTACAGTCAGATGAGTATACCCAAACTGTACAGTAGCTGTACTGTTCAGCAAGAATTTCAGGGTTGTTTTACACTGAAAGTGTGGTCCTGGAGCATAAGGCAAATTATAATATTTTTCAAGCTAAGCAATAATAAGTATTTATTTTTAACCAACTGTTCACTGTAGTCCACAACAATCTGTTACACTTATTTTTTTGATATATTACAACATTTCTTTTCAAATGCATCAAGCATTGGCTTTTAATAAGAGACATTATGTAGGGTAATGACAGGATGTAAATATATTGAAAGTGAGGTTAATTTTAAATTTGGTTTGTTGAATAAACAAAGACTTAAAATTGCAATGCCAGTTGTTTGCAACATTGCTGCAATATTGCCAAAATACTAAATAATGTTGAAGTTGCAAGACTGATTTTGAATTAATTGATTTATAAACAGATTGAATACATTTATAACAGATCTTTCAAAACTGTATTGCCAATGATATGTATCAATCTGGCATTTTGCTCTAAAATGGCTAAGTGTTGCTTTTCAATCTTTGAATGAATTGGGCTCAGTGGAGCGATTAGTCAGAAACTAACCTTTCTGGTAACAAACTGAAATCAGAAAATAGGCAATAACTTAGTGTTCAAGTAAATTAAAAAAAGTTCTCTAAGTACAGACACTTGCAAAATTGCACCTATCCAGCAGAATAATATCTAATTTAACACAGTTACTAAAGATAAATGATTTTTCCTGATCAAATTATATCAGGATGAATAATTTTATACTATATAATTGGTGAGCTGGATAATTCAATAAGCCCATTTGCTATGGTTGACTTCCTTTCACAAGTAGAAACTCTGTAATGAGGAAGGCAGTTTTGTCAAAACAGCTGCCAAATGGCAGTAGCATAATAAAAAAAGCTCATTAATCAGAAAATTAATTAAACACTCTGTGTATGTAAAACCTGCTGCATACTGAGAAAATGTGAATGGCCTGACAACAGCATTTGTAACAATTTATTCATTGGAGAATTGTAGGAAACAACCAATGTATTACAACAATATACAAATACAGCTATTCTGCAGGAAGAAAGGGACTCCATTTCTAAGGTTAATTGGCTAGAAAAAAATTAAACATTTCTATTGCTTGTCTCTCTGTATAAATACTGTAGGGTACCATTCCTCTTGTCTTTTCTAAAGCAAAGAGTACTCCTAGCAAAGAAGACCAGAGTAAAATTCAGTTATAACGTGGCTGGTGGGTATCACATCGCTGACATTTCTCAGAATAGAGTAGTATTGTGGGATGAGCTGGGACAAAGGTATTTTGGCTCTTTTGATACTGAATGAGTACACAATAGTTTTGCATGCTTCTGAAAATAGCTTCCAAAGTATCTTCATATTTGTTAAAACAGTTGATCTATTCTTGACATTTAAGCTGAATGATGATACTCATTGAAGGTTCCATTTTGAAAGCAATATTGTTAACTTTCCCCAAACTGGGTAATACCTTAATGCTAAAGCTGACATGGTGGGCATATGACATTAAGGATCGGTGTAAACAAACTTTGGGGGTTGATTTTATAAACCTAAGATAAACATTGGTCTCTGTATACTGATCTGAAAAAAAAAAAGTGAGGTAATAATCTTCAATCTAATATGGAACAAACACAGAGTTGGGCACGTGGTCAGTGTTAAATATATGTATTTTTTATAACTTAGTATTGAACAGTAGAACTTTCTTCCTAAGGGGAACATCACATTATTTTGGGAGTTAACGTGGAATGTTGAGGTGTGTGTTCCTTTGCCTTTGATAGTGCAAATCTTCAATGGATGTGCTGCACATCCATTCTGTATGGTAATAAAATGTGCCCTAATTTTCTGGGCTATATAATCACAGAAGATTACAAACAAGAGTTCCAAAAGCTTCTAATGAATTTAGACCCCCTCAATCCTTTGAAAATCAATGAGAGTAAAACAGGTAATGGCCTTAAGCACTTTCCTTATATCTGCATAATTGTGTTTGAAATAAATGAAAGAAGGAAACTTCGTGGCCTCATGTGCAGTGCCTGCTACTTTTAAATAACATTCAGCATAATTACCGCTTTTTATTTCACATTCCTTGTTTTCTTTTTAAGGCAGCACTGAGCAAGGACAGTATGATACAGCTGGGAGGAACCCCAGGTCTGTGGTCCTTATCAACTGGAAACGCACTCTGACATTAGGAAAGCACTGATTATTTCCAGTAGAGTACATTTGAAATGCCCTTTCTTTTCAGCACCAGATTGTCTTTCCCATACCATGTATTTGATTTGCAGTAACAACAAAATTTCTGTTTATAGTGTTATGTCTGGTTGGATGGATAGAAGGCCTAAATTATTTTCTGCTGCATAGCTAATAAAGTGATCCAAGTATTTCTGTAGTACCATCTACAGAAAAGATTAAATCAGAGTTATATGGAACAGGTTAAATTTCATATCAGAATTAATATTTCCCCTCCACATTTTGTTAAGGGAAATGATTTATTTATAGGTAGTTAGTGCTTGAAAAGCCCATATATATTTCCTCCATGGAGGTCAAGATCATACTGAAATAACATGAAGTCACCTCTTAGTTTCTATAGAACATTTTATTATTACTGCAGTATCAGAACAATAGGAAATTGAAAATGAATAGACTATGGAGAAAAGCCATTGTGGAGACAACACAGCAAACAAATCGCATTAATGAGCAATAGCTTTTGTGAATGTGTTCCACTTGCAATATTTTAAAAGTGTGTCTCCAGCTGCAGAAATAGTGTGTTGAACTGAAGCCATGAAAACCACTGAATCATTCATTAGCTTGCCGGTATTAGAGGGTGGTTAGATGGCACAGTGGGTTAATGCACAAGCTTTTCAAGCTGGAGGCGAGTTATATCTAGATTTAGGTCACAAGTGAGACACATTCAGTGGTATCAGCTTGCTTTCCATGGATGATTTGTCACCTGCACAGATATATTTTATGATTGGCAATCTGTTCCAACATGAACAAAGACAGACATAGCAAGAATATTGCAATCGGGATTAAGAGGCTATGTAGACAAGGATTCAAAGTGACTGCATGCATGATGACTAGCTCTTCCCCAAACTATTGCTGCATTCAGATTCTTAAAAAAATGACATAAAATCTGATCTTCCTGACAAAATATAGAAACATTTAAATGTTTGTTTTTAAAAAACACAAAAAGCAGAATAAAAATTATAAGAATTATTGCATAGAAGCAGAGTTTTATGTGAAACAGGTAAATAAATCTCCAAATGTGATGTCTTCTGGGACAATCAAAATAGGTATTTGGTCTCTAAAATACTAACAGTACTTAATTGAATACATAAATAGACATGTACAGCATAAGAAATTACTTATACATATTGAGATATGATGAGGAAATCTCTGCCGTTGCCATCTAGGAGATGAGTGCTCTGGGTAGATAGACTACAGACTTTTTGCTGCTCAGGTATCTTTTGCTTCAACGCTAGAATAAACAAACCTGTGCTGCTGGAAAGCCAATGAAGTGAAACTCATGCTGCTCTCAGTTTTTGTTGCCATAGGCTAGAAGGTGACCAGGTGGTTTCTGTGTGTGTGCTCAGGGTGTGCATGGTGTGGTGTATGTGCACAGGAAAAAGAGGTGGGCAGATGGAGCTGAGAAAATAGAAAACTAATGGCCATCAAGAATATTGTATGTCTCTTGTTGCTCAAATGTTTGTCTTTCATCTTTTTCCATCTTCTTACTCCTCGAGGAAGTGAAGATAGCTACACAGAAGTGAGAAGGACTACTTTGATGTATCATTTGTAGACTGGAGCATAAGATATGATTTCATCACATTCAGCTTCAGAAACAGGGAGTTTGAAGTCGCAGGTCTTGCTTAGCTGAATCATTTGCTTCCAGGGCATTTAATAAATACATGAGTGATACGTTGTTCTGAGGAGCTTGTACTCTGAAAGTAAAACCAGCAGAATCAACAAAAGGCAGTCTGTAGGCTGCACCAGAATTTATTGAAGGATGCAAGTTGTTGTTGTTATAAGCTTTTGGTTTTGTCAGATTTCTCAGGACAACAGTCTGTAATTAGCCTGTAAATTTGTGATGCTCTATTCAGAGGAATTTTTGCTTCTGTGTTATTATTATCCTTTAATTCACCATAGAGGAGATTAGAAACTCTTAGGCTTTTATTTGCATGACTTCCATATTTATTTATTCTATATTGAAAGGTAAAATCCCTGCTTTGTAGCATCCTTCTACTTATCTTTGACCATTTAACAGTCTTCTTGGGAGCTTTGAATAGCACCTACAGTAACACCAAGTTTTACAAATCAGACGTTGTTGTGGTTTTGGCCTCAGCCGGCAGCAAAGAACCACGTGGCAGCTCACTCAACCCCCACGGCCGTGGGGGAGAATGGGAAGAAAAAGGCCAAACTCGTGGGTTGAGATAAAGGCAGTTTAACAGAACAGCAAAGGAAAAACAGCAATGATAACACCCACAGAGGAATGTACAAACGCGAGTACCACCACTCACCCACCAGACCCAGGCCGCCCCAGCCCGCTCCTGCCCCCTCCCAGGCCAGTTCCCCCTATAGCCTGGGAATGGCTCACAAGGTATGGAATACTTGTGTCCCCTGCCGGATCCTTGGGGAAATTAACCCCATCCCTGCTGGAACCAGGACAGAAGTCTTACAAATTAATTCCAAAACTATGAGTTTATGAGCCCAAACTCTTTATTAATTTATTTGGGAAGTTTGCAATTGGATTAAACTGTTGGTTGCAAGTTTGTGAAAGAAACATCCTTCTACGTGGTATGTTTTTATGATGGATTCCTGGCATGAAGTAGCTATTTTTTGAAGAAACATGTTGGCTTTTCTTTTTTTTTTTTTAAGAGAAAATGTTATTTTTTAGTTCACTTACAGGTTTCATCAGCATAATATCTTACTAAGAAAAAATCAATATAGAGAACAAAAATAAAGAATCCATGGGATAGCTCTTTTATGCCTCTGTCCCTTATGTTTGAGGCACCAGTTTGGAGAATAAAATGAGCTCTCAGGATTCTTAGCAAGTTCAAAGTGCAGGAAAAAAGCAGCATTTCCTTTTTAAATACACCACAATGCACATACTTAATTTATTTCCATGTCTATCTATTTATTGTCATGGTTACTCATACAGTGAACTAGATACAAGTTTTGGTTTAGACCATCTCAGTGGTCACTTGTAAGAAGCATATTCCTAATCTATCAATTCTGAATTGCTTTCTGAAGAACTCATTGACTCTTGGGAAAACAGATTTAGGACGTTAAAGCAGGTGCGCTAGGTGAAATAGATGAATGCCTGTATCAGTACATAGATGGCATAAAAGTTAACAGATGAGCCATATGTACATTGCTTTTAAAAATACAAAAGCTTTTCTTTCCATGCCATCTTCCACCTTTAAGTTGTTAAGCACTCCTACAAATGGTAGAAAAGAAAGGGAAAATACCACTCTATTTTCAATTTCAAGACATCTCTTTCTTGATAGTGGGCTTATCTAAGTACCTCAATTGTTTAACAAAACTTAAATACGATTTATGTTTTTCTTAGAAACTGGATTGCTTTATAGTGCTAGGAGTACTGAATTCTTAATTAAATGCATAATTAAAATATTATTTTAGAGTTTCATAAACTTTATCTGCCTAACTGTCATTGCCAAAAGTGTTATAACACCATTCTATAGCATTTATTAAGGAGTTTTGAAACATTTGGAGAAAAGAAATGCTCCTGTATGGAGCCAGCTTCTCATATTACAGTAGTATAATAGTGCTAGCAAGACACGGTGAAGTAACATGTAAATAAAAAGCATTGCAAAGAACATGGAAAAGTGATGAGTTAAACCTGCCTTGACAATCTTAATTTTGGAACTCCTTAACCTCTGACTACTTATTTTGGCAACTGTACTGTTCCCATAGCAATTAGATGATGGATAGAGTTTTGTAGTGCAATCTCAAATAATTGGAGATGAAGTAGAAGGGTTCTGATACAGATTATAAGCAAATATTTTCTCAAAAAAAAAGAGAAAAATATTGCCAATATACCATGTTTGTCTCTGTCACACCTGCCATTTTGTCCTGACTGCATGCATGACTGTATTTCAAAATTCCAAGTCTTTCATGCTAATCTAGAATGAGCGTTAGCTGGGAAAAAGTGGGCCCTCTCCTCTCTGAGTTTCAAGTTACAATCTCTGATTGGAGGGAAGCTCACACAGGCAGCACATCACCCACAGTGGAGCAAGCAGGGCAAGAAGATAGATCAACCATATTGATGCTTTTGGCCCACAGGTCTGTTCCAGAAGGTTTGCAAGACAGACAGCAATGTTTTGTCTAAAAGAAGCTAAGCAAGTGTTTGAGAGAGGTTGGGCAAAGTACTCCTTTGCTTTTAGATTATTTCCATCATATAATCATCATCTCTTCCCATCAAACCCACCATTTTCTCTGCTAAGCAGCAGAGGCTAGACGGCAGGCGCTTGCTGCTTAGCTGCACAGGAAATGAAACGTGGATGGCTGAGGACCTATACCGTTGTGAGGACTGCATTGTTTCTCCAAATATTTGCAGACAGCCTTCAGAAAAGGAGACACTCTAGCGGCCAATGGTCCCTCCTGCAGTAGCTCCAACCCATTTTTCTGCTTCTTCCACATCCTAGCAAAACTCTTCTACAGTAAGGCATGAGGAGCATCCCTTCTGACATACCAAGACAACCTCCAACCTTCCTGCTGCAACTTGATCTGCCTAAACCACAGACACTTCCACACCCACCACAACCCAGCTCTGCTTTTTCCCTTTGGGATCCAAACTGTGCAGCATGTAGAGAAAACACCTCTTGTGTTTTGCAGCCCTTCTGCCTCAGGAGGTTTCCCACAGCAACAACCACAACTTACACCACTACCGGGGAAAGGTGACACAACAGGGCTGTTGGTTGTGAGGTCTCTGCTAGCATGGCAACCTGTTTGGTCAGCAGTAGTGGGGCAGCAGCCTTGTGAGATTCATTTAGCACATCACTAAGCCCAACACTTTGTCAGCCATGGCTGGAAGCCACCTGCCAGGGCTCACAGCCCGGGATGGAAGCAGTTTAGCAGGACCATGTGCAGAAGTCCATCTCTGGTCATGGAGACAGCAGAGTTTGGCTTCCTCAAGGATCTGGTGGTTGGATCCCACAGGAAACTCTTCCCAAAGGTGCCACAAAAGGAGTCATATGAAGCTAATCCCCCGCAAGAAAAACTTTCTCAAAGAGCAAGAACGAGCCATACACATACTTATCATGGCTGATGCAGGTGACAGAAGGCTCCCTGACACAATGGGGAACTCCTCACCGAGCTCCAGCTCCGGCTCCAGAAGGAAGCCTGCTGAGGCAGAGTTGAATTGGCCTACAGCATTTGTATGATAAGTGAACCTTGGCTGAAAGGTGTTTTGGCAGGAATGACATACAGCAAGAAGGAACTTGCCATTCCGTAAACCCTGAACAAAGCTGGAGACATCTGTGTGCAGCTTGCCTGTGCTCTGGGGATGATATGGGGGAAAGGAGCATGAAGCTGCAATAGTGTTCACAAGCTATATGACCCAGAAACAAGAGGTATTTTGGGGGTTCATTTTCTCATAAGGAGTGACCTTCAGGGAAGGGTGTCAGGGCAGGTGGCAGCTGGCACAGAGGCAGAGATGCCTGTGTTCAGCTTCCACAGTCTGCTTGGATGGCACTTTGGAAATGCAGCAAGAAGTGCAGCAAATGGGGGCTCTGGTAGGGATGCAGCTGTCAGCAGGGCAGCTCACTTGACAGGGTATATGAGGGGCCCAGTACTTGCTTTCTTGGGCCACTGTCTGCTGATGGTGCTGGTATCTTAGTAGGGTACAGGTTGAGATTCACATGGTGGGGCCAAGGCAGAGAATGGGGTCTCTGGATGCAGCCTACAGGATTGTCGTACAACTTGTCAAAAGGTTGACCTCTCATACATCGGAGGGGCCAATCCCAGCAGAGCTCCTGAGGAGGGATGCAGCCACTGAGGTGAAAGGCTGCAGATAGGGCCTGGCACTCCTCCCTGAGCTGAGCAGGATAAGGTCCTCGCTTTTGGAATGTGTGCCCTGATGGATCACAGAGCTAACATGTGCAGTAGTTGAGGGAAGAGCACAGCAGGCTGTGCTGCAGCAGAAAGGGTGAGAAGGAATTGATAGGATATCAGTAGAGACCCTGTAGGGACAAGGGTTGAAACTTCAGTGTGCTGACAAAATTGGATGATGACAGGCATGGCTCAAAGAGGGGAAATACAGTGACTTGCAGAACAAGGCACGGCAGAAGCTCATGCCCTGTGGCAGCAGGGAACTTGTTCTCTCCTCCTCCAGAAAAATTAGGATGAACAGGCAGGGAATTCTGGCAGCAAATAGGAAGGACAAACATTATCCTCTGCGAAGATACTGCAGGATACTGAATCCTCTTCTTCCATGTGGGTGTCAATGATACTGCAAAGAGTGAGCCACAAGTGATCAAGCAGAACTACAGAGCTCCAAGGGGGACAGGAGCTTGGGTTGTTTTCTGTCAATCCTGCCAGTGCAAGGCAAGGGTATAGGCAAGAGCAGGAATATTATACAATCAGCACCTGGCTCCACTACTGGTGTTGCAGGAAGGCCTTTGGCCCCCATGACCTGAGATGGATGCTCTTTGAAGACATTTCAAAGGTTCCTGCCAAGACATTTTTCCCAATGGGATGGCTAACTTAACAAGATAGGGTTAAAACTTGGTTTCATGGTGAGTGCTCTCCAAAGCCAGGAAGCAAGAAGGTACAGGTTGGAAGCACATGAAAAAGAGAGACACACAGGTTGCTCCCACACTCTCTAGATTCCAGGGACACCACCTCAAATCTGTACAGCAATATTTACACTCTCAGGAACAGACTAGAATAAACAAAATTACACATGCTGTCCCACAGTTACAATGTTTTGGGAATTGAAGAAAATCAATGGGTTATCTGATGTGATAGGACTCCTTCAATGGACAAGTAAAGCCACTCTGGAAAGATAGAAAGGGTAAAAGAGGAGGAGGGTTTCCACTCTCTGCGGAAGAGCATTTTGAGTGCATGGAGGCTAGCTGTGCTGTGCAGAGTGCCTTTGGGTCCAAATGAGAGGAACTACCATCCAGTGAGGCCTTGTGGTAGGTGTCTGCTACAGATCACTGGATTAGGAAGAGGTAGGTGAAGCCTTGTTCAGACACCTCAAAGAGGTTGAGACATGCTGGCCCTGTTTCTCACAGTGACTTCAACCACCCTGATATCTGCTGGCAAGCAACACAGCAGTACACAAGCAATGCAAATTTCTGGAATACACTGAGGACAACTTCCCCCCAAAAGCCCAATAAGTGTTTATTAGGTAGGAGTGGTGCTGTTCTAGAATAGCTGTGTACAAGTAAGGAAAATTTGTTTAGACATTTGAGTATAAATGGCAGCTTTGGCAATGCAGTGATTATGAGGTTGTGAAGTTTAAGATCCTAATGGTGAGGAAGACAAGGACTGAATAAAGACCTTAGGGAGAGCAGATCTCAACTTGCTCAGAGAATAGTGAGGAGGGATCTCCTGGTGTCTGTCTTGGAGGGCATAAGGTTTAGGAGTGCAGGCAGATTTTCAGACAGGCTTCTCCAAGCACAAGGGCAGTCCTTCCCTCTCAGTGTGAAAAGACTGATGCAGTCAGAAACCAGCCTGGAAAAACAGTACACTACCAATGCAGAAAAGAGGCACTTGAGAGATGGAAAAGGGTAGAGACTCCAAAAAGGCAACACAGAAATATCACACAGGTGTGCAGCAGTGCAGTGAGGAGAGCAAAAACTCTGCTACAGCTCAAACTGGCAAGAGATATCAAGAATAACATGAAAGTCATCTGTAGATACGTTAGTAGGAAGGACAAATACGAGTAAAGATACAGGTCTCCTGTCATATGGGGCTGGCAAGTTAGTCACAAATGTCACAGCAGTGACCCAGATAGTAATTGCCTTATTCACCTCAGTCTTCAGTCCCAGGTCTCTAACACCAAGGAACAGAGAACCATTGATGGTAGAGGGCTGAGTTAGGGACCACCTGTACAAAATAGACATAGACAAATTCATGGGACCTGACAGGATGCATCCAAGGGTGCTGAGAGTGTTGGCTTGCATGATGACAAAATAATTCCTATCAATCATTTTTGAAAAACCACAGGGATCAGAAGAAGTCCAAGTAATCATAAAAAGGCAAATATTTTGCCCAACTACAAACACTGAGGGGACAGAAGAAAAAAAAAAAAGATAAAGAGAAACTGCAGACAACCACCTTTACTTCAGTTCCTGGGAAAATTAAGGAAAACATCCTCAGGAAAGGACCTCCCAGAAACATGAAGGACAAGAAGGTGGCTGGCAGAAGCTAAAATGGATTTACCAAGATTAAATCATACTTGACCAGCCTGGTTGCCTTCTCAGATGAAACAACTTTCTGAGTGGATGAGGGTAGAGCTGTGGATGCCATCTGCCTTGATTTTGGCAAGGCTTTTAACACGGTCTTCCACAACACACCCATAGACAAGCTGTCAAGCTCTGTGCTGGACAGATGGACTGCTATCTGGGTAGAAACTGACCTATCAAGCTCAAAGGGTGGTGGTGAATTGTTCAAAAGTCCCACTGGCAGAAATCATATATGGGGTTCCCCAGGAGTTTCTCCTGGATCATATGCTTTTGAGCGATCCCCTTAGTGGATAAGGGAAAGTTTGTGGATGTTGTCTGCCTAGACTTTAGTAAATCCTTTGACACCATTTCCCACAGCATACTCCTGGAGAAACGGACTGCTCACAGCTTAGATGAGTGTACTCTTTGCTGGGTGAAAAACTGGCTGGATTGCCGGGCCCAAAGAGTTGTGGCTGGTCACAAGTGGTCTCCAGAGCTCAGTATTGGGGCTGGTTCTGTTTAATATCTTTATCAATGACCTGGATGAAGGGATTGAGTGCACCGTTGGTCAGTTTGCAGATGACACCAAGTTGGGTGGGAGTGTTGGTCTGCTTGAGGGTACGATGGCTCTACATAGGGATCTGGACAGGCTGGATCAATGGGCCAGTTGTATGAGATTCAACAAAACTAAGCGCCCAGTCCTGCACTTGAGTCACACCAACCCCATGCAGCACTACAGGCTTGGGGAAGAGTGGCTGGAAAGCTTCCTGGCAGAAAAGGACCCGGGGGTGTTGGTCGACAGCTAGCTGAATATGAGCCAGCTGTGTGCCCAGGTGGTCAAGAACGACAAGAGCATCCTGGCCTGTATCAGGAATAGTGTGGCCATCGGGACTAGAGAAGTGATTGTCCCCCTGTACTCAGCACTGGTGANCGATGGCTCTACATAGGGATCTGGACAGGCTGGATCAATGGGCCAGTTGTATGAGATTCAACAAAACTAAGCGCCCAGTCCTGCACTTGAGTCACACCAACCCCATGCAGCACTACAGGCTTGGGGAAGAGTGGCTGGAAAGCTTCCTGGCAGAAAAGGACCCGGGGGTGTTGGTCGACAGCTAGCTGAATATGAGCCAGCTGTGTGCCCAGGTGGTCAAGAACGACAAGAGCATCCTGGCCTGTATCAGGAATAGTGTGGCCATCGGGACTAGAGAAGTGATTGTCCCCCTGTACTCAGCACTGGTGAGGGTCCACCTTGAATACCATGCTCAGTTTTGGGCCCCTCACTACAAGAAAAACATTCAGGTGCTGGATCGTGTCCAAAGAAGAACAACAAAGCTGTTAAAGAGTCTAGAGCACAAGTCTTATAAGCATTGGCTGAGGGAAACGGGGCTGTTTATCCTGGAGAAAAGGAGGCTGAGGAGAGCCCTTATCACTCTCTACAGCTACCTGAAAGGAGGCTATAGTGAGGAAATTTCTTCACTGAAAGGGTTGTCAAGCATTGGAACAGGGAAGTGGTTGAGTCACCATCTCTGAAATTATTTCCAGGCACTTAGGGACATGGTTTAGTGGTGGACTTGGCAGTGTTAGGTTTATGATTGGATTAAATGATCTTAAAGTTCTTTTCCAATGTAAATGATTCTATGATTTTATGATTCTATGAGTGTCTTTTTAAATTATCTTGATGATGGGACTGAATTCACACCAGGTTTGTGGATGACACTGAAGTCGCAGGACAGGAAGATGTGGTAGAAGGAAGAGTCAGCATGCAGAGAGACAACAAAAGACCGAATAATTGCACCAACTAGAGTTGCATGAGGTATTACAGAGAAACACAAGCCCTGCACACCTGGAACAGAATAACCTCAAGCAGCAGCACAGACTGTGATCTGGCTGAACGGGGTCTTTTATCACTTAACAACAATAATTCTGTTAGTGAGAAAGAGAAGTGGCTGCCGCATTTCTGTATTGTGACTTTCACATTTCTAATCTCCTTTCCAAGCCACCAATCATGGAATCTCCCTCACACCATTCAGGGCAGATGAAAAGACCAGAGCAGCTCCGGTGACCTGAGAGAACCTGAACCTGTGACTATGTGCAAGGTGGAAATCTTTCATGTATGCCGCTGTGCAGTTCTCTTTCAGGGATGTCCTCTCCAATTCACTGATGCTCAGTCACACACCCATCAGTGATTCAGACATAAGCCCCAAGTCTCTAAGGCAGATGTACATCAACTGTTTTTCACCAGGAGAAGTGACATCAATTCCCTATTGGAGACTGTTGAGAGATGCAAAGGGACAGAAGAGACCAAGCTGTGATCTGTGAGAGAGAAAAATGGTATGTGTATCCTTGTCATGAAGGTGCTTTTAGACTGTCTTGGTTTAGACTCCTGCTGTCCTGATTAGTGGGATAAAAGAGCTAAGGGTGAGGAGTGACAGAAGATCATCACAAACTAATGTTGAAGAAGTTCTTATTCATAGGGAAAGAAGGGATGGAGAGGCGAAGAGAGGGGACATGACAAAAGGTATATAAAAAAAAGGAAGAAATTGAAAATAAAGAAAATCTGTAACAGAAATCTCTTGTTCATATACAGTTTTATATTAGCCTTTTAAATTGGTCTCTTTTTCCATTGCCATACCTAATTATTGGCACTGAAAAGAACGTGAGGACATATGTATTGCTTTGGAATGCTTTTTGTGTGCATAGTCAGGTCACACAATAAGTGTATCAGTTACTGTTATTTAATATGAAACCCTTAAAGATTTGCAGGAATTAAAAATGAATTCCATGAAGAAACAGAACTCAGAAGTTCAAGATAGGTTGTGAGCCTTGACAAAATAAGAGGCTGAAATTCAGCAGGAATAACAGAGAACTTGATTTCCCAAAGTTTTATTTTGTTTTCTAAGTTTCTTAGGAAAAAGGGAGGAAAAAAAGACCCATTAGAAGATAATTTGGTCATCATATACAATCTGTTAAATTATAACTCATTTTGGTTCTACTAAGAATAGATACTTAGCATATCTCTGGAGTACTGTCCAAACATGCTCCCTCATGGAAAAAGGCAAAGGGTGAAAAGAGTTCACTTTAAAACAGCTGGGTGGAATAGCAGAAACTAAGAATTTTAAATAATTATTTTCAAATAGCAAAGAAAAAAAAAAGAGGATGGAAAGAAAAAAAGCTCACAAAAACTTATGCACTGAAAGCATATGCAGTTGCATATTAATTATGGCATCTGTTATGTACTGCCTCGAGTTCCCTTAACCACAGAACATTACATAACCACTGTCAGGAGATTTAAAAGACTTCCATTAATTTGTGATGGCAGCAATTAGCAAAAAGGGTGTTAATACTTACTGGTGCTCAAGCTGTTAATTTCTGGCTATTATTCATTTGGATTCTTTGTAAACTCTTGCTGTTGTTTACACAAGGATATCACTGCATCTAGGTAGAAAAAAAAAAATTCTTAGTGGTATGAGATTAACTAGAGGGCTGAAATTTGTATTAGGGACAGCTAAAGATATTTTGCTCAGAATAAAATCAATACTATGTATAAGTCAGTACATATAGAAAAATTAGGAGGTGTTTGGTAAAGTGCATTTCTCTCTCAGCCCATCTCAGTTATTGCATGTTACATGCTGACATATGTGCTCTATGTAATTTGGCAATGTGAATAGTACGTATTCTTTCTGTTTAGCAGATCTTGGTGAAATATACTTGCTTTAACATCTTTTCATAGGGTAAAGACAATGAATCAGAATTGAGAACTTTTTAATGAAAACATGCTATTTTTTTTTAAAAATAGCTTCTTTGAGAATGTTTCTCTGGTCAAAGACTGCGTTTGTAGTCAAGGAAATGCATTGACTTGAAGTTGCAGGACTTGAAGCTATGGGACATGAAAGTATTCTTTTCATGTAAGAATAAAACACAATAGCTGAGTTGACAACATGACCATGTCCTGCTTTAGAGTTAGTTGTTCATCACATTCTAAAGAACATGGTGGAGGCCAAGAAACAGTACAGAACAACATCACCATTACACAAGGTAGCAATGAAGTACTCTTGTTATTTTCCATTACAGCTGATGCTCTGGAGAGGATAGTGTAGACCTCAGTCTCCTTAAAGTTCTGCTGGAGATGGCACCCAAGCTAAGGAAACTCCAGATATACCCAGCTAAATACCTTATCACTTAACTTACCAGATTCAGAATGTCAGTTCAGATTGTGGTTTTGAGATAACTACCCATTTGACAAAATTACAGTATAGTTCAGTATCCTGAATCACTAGTGGTGTTTTGAAATCTTTTACTAGTTCACACATCTATTATAAATGTATTAGCCTATATTTAAAATATTTTTGTGTCACAAAGGTCTGAAAATCTTTTAGGCACTGTAAACATACGGGACAGAATGACATCCCCTTCTGGAATTAGAGAGCAGTAGTTGAGCTGTGTGAACTATGTTGCATAATGCTAAAAGGAGAGAAAATTTTTCCAAGGAGAGCAGAGTAAATTCCGTCAGCTACAAAGAACAACTATGGGATCTTTTTTATGACCACACAAAATAAAAAATCATAGAGGTCTTATTTGAAAGACCCATAACACAGTAAACTGCATGCTATTCAGTTTCTTCTGCCTCAGTCAAATTGCTAGGTTAAACTGGCACTATCAGAAATTGAACTTTTGATTCTGTGGAATGTATTTCAAGCTTAGCATAAAAAATACAATGATCTGTCCCAGTTAGATCTCCAGGCTGCACTGCTTCATTGCATTAGTTAAACAATACATGCTGAATTGAAAAGAGACCCCATCACCTGCAATGCTTTTCACAATCTGTATTTAAACGTTCTGTACCTACAGTGTTCTTAGATAAGCAGAAATAATATTTCTTGGGGTTTGTGGGCTTTCTTTTCCCCCACTCATAAAATGCAATGACTTCCAATGCTCGGTTTTAATGCTCAGTTTTCCAATGCTCAGTTTTAACTATCACTACAGTTATCACTACATTAGCATAGCTAATGTCAGCAGGAAATTCTGAATAGCTGTAGAGTAGGAGGACACCCAGGGACAGGCAGCTAAATCAAACAAACATAATGAAATTGTGGAGCTCATTTCCAATGGATGTTGTGGAAAATAGAAGAATAAGTGTGTTTTAAAAGACATTAACCAAACGGTGGATGGTCTATCAGTGACTATTAAACATGATGGTCCAGATGTATTGTCCAGTTCAGAAAATTCCTGAAGTATTTTTTGCCAATCAAGAAAAATAGAGAAGGGTTTCAGATAATTCCCTGTTTATTAAAATTTTCCCTAATTACCTGCCTTCTTCCAGAATAACTACAGAACACAGCAGGAGTACATCCCTGGCATCAAGAACTGCTCCTGAATATGGCGATATTCAGGGTCCCAGTGCAAGAAAGACTTCAGCTAACTAGAATAAGTTCAGGAGAAAGCCACCAAGACACTGGGGTAGGGAAGGGTCTGTAGTGCTTGCCCTGTAGGGAGAGGCTGAAGGACCAGGGCTGGTTCAGCCTGGAGAAAGGATGTCTTCAGGGCCACCTTACAGCAGCCCCACAGGGAGGCTACTGAGGAGATGGAGATGGACTCGACACTGGGGCAACTCGAGAGGACAAGAAACAACTGCCATGAACTTGAACAAGAGATGTTCTGACTGGATATGAGGAAAAGCTTCTTAGGACAACCCAGTAGTGGGTGGGACAGGCTGCCCAGAGAGGCTGTGCAGTCTCCATCTGTGGAGATTTTCAAGACTGTTGGACAAAGCACTGAGCAACCAAGCCAGACCTCAGAGTTTGCCCTGCTGTGAGCAAGAGGTTGGACTGGAGACTCCTGAGCCCCCTTCCAGCTGGAATTATCCTGTGATCTTATGATCCTATAGGGGTAGCCATTTCAAACTTGGTGACATTCACATTCAAATTCACAACTGAAGCCTTTCAAACTTTGTTCATACGGAGATCAATCAGATTCTTATTTTAGCTGACTTTTTCAGCATTTCTTTCTGCAAAGAAAGAAAGGAGAAAAAACACACTGAATTTGGTGTTGATGTGAGAATTTCAAGTAATGCTTCCACAATTCAGTGTCCAAAACCAAATCTTTTCCTTTGGCAGTAGTTGCAAAAATGGTGGCAGGCCAAATGTAGCTCCTGAATAGCTCCTGTCCAGAGCACAGAAGTGTCTGGGAAATGTAAGACAATACTCAAGGTGCATACTCAGATCTGTGTCCAGGACCTTGTAGACTAACATGTCTGCTTTCTGCAAGGTTCTGGCCAGGTTTAGTCTCAGAAGCACTGCAAGTCACTGAGAATTTCAAAGCACTTAGTGATGTTTTGCATACCTACAAATTTTAATATATTTTTAAAAAATTCAGGGCAGGAAGAAACTTTCACCAAAAAAACACTCCAACCCCCAAAAACACACACACCCAAAACCACAACAAACAGAAAACTCTCAAATTGCATAAGGTATACCCCTCACAAAGCCTGCAAAATACAACAAAAAATGAAAGTTGCTTCTCCCACCAGATATATTAAACTTTAAGTATAAAAAAAGATACTTTTTTTGGATAAAATTGCTGATCACATTGACAAAAACAAAAATCGTATCTAGATTATTCACTGTATTTTGAAACATTTCTTTTTATTTACTACTCACAATTTCTTACTTGTTAAACTGTCTTTGTTTTTAATGTTACTATTTCTCTATCGCTCCCCCTCTTCTATGCATTTGAAAATGTGCTCTTTAATATTAATTAAGTTTTATTGCTTAATTATTAGTATTAAACCTCATGGATACCAGTGAAGCTACCTTTTGGGAAAGTGTCCTCTCCTTATTTCCTATTAGAGTAGCAGAGAAAAATTAATTCAGTGGGAAAGGTTTGTGGAAGGTTTGCAAATTGCCATTATTTTATTTATTAATAAAACTGGTGGAATGGATTTTTTTCTTTTTGTCTCCAATTCGAACTCCTTGTAATTTATTTTATTTAATTTACATACACAGGCAATGTGCACACCCATGGGCCCATTGCCACAATTTTGGATACTTTAATTGCTTTTGAAAGTATATTTGGATTTTCGTTTTGATTTTATTTTACTTATTTCACTTCATCTGACAGAAATCTGCTTCGATACCTTTTGTTCATTCTTTTCAAAATGAAAAAGTTCTGCAGAAAACATGGTATCCTTATCCACAGAGTAGCCATTTGATGAACACAGTGTAAGAAACTTGAGGAATATATCAACAGTAGAAAATCTATTGCTATAAGAAAGAGTCTGCAGCCCAGTTTCAGGGGAAAGACCTTTTATTTAAAAGGACAGGTGTTCCTGGAAGACAGTCTGCAGTATACCTATGCTTTGCCAAGAAACACATTCCTTTTTAAAAGCAAAGCACTCACTTAGCTGGCATTCAAATAAGAATATATAATCAGGAGAATGTCTGGAAAGGAAAGAGTACCATCCCTCTTGATTTTCGTGGTAAAGCTCTTACAATGTATCAAGTGCAACATTTCTATTTTTGTAATAAGTATTTTCCTGTGCTATTATTATTAATCTTTTTATTGGTTCTAATCTAGATTCTCAGTGGTTGCAGTGTAACTGGATGACTGGCAATACAATAAGTGTGATTCACAATATGTCATGGCCCTTTCTCTGAAACAGCAGGATATTTAAATTATGGTATCTATTTTATCTCCATTACACTAAAATATATTTTGTATTTAAAGATGACAGTAATATCTGTTAGATGCATCTCATTCATCTCAATATAATATGTACTTCCTCTGTAATGACCTACTCAAACATTATGATAGGAAAAACTTAGTATGTATGCTTTTGCGTAAAGACTCAAAATGCTAAGGTCATAAGTGGATCCATTAAAATTTCTATTAATCTGATTATAAACTCCTTTAAAAATGCATAATGTGCTGAAACACTTAGAATCATAGAATGGTTTAGGTTGGAAGGGACCCTGAAGATTATCAAGTTCCAACCTGCCTGCCATAGACAGGGACACCTCCCACTAGACCAGGTTGCTCAAAGCCCCATCCAGCCTGGTCTTAAACACCTCCAGGGATGGGGCCTCAACAAAGTTTCTCTGGGAAACCTGTTCCAGTGCCTTACTACCCTTAAAGTGATAAATTTCCTCCTAATATTTAATCTAAATCTCCCGTCTTCCAGTTTAAAGCTATTCCCCCTCGTCCTATCACTACATGCCCTAGTAAAAAGTCCTTCCCCAGTTCTCCTGTAGGCCCCCTTTAGGTACTGGAAGGCTGCAATAAGGTCTCCCCAGAGCCTTCTTTTCTCCAGGCTGAACAATCCCAAGTCTCTCAACCTTTCCTCATAGGAGAGGTGCTCCAGCCCTCGGATCATCTTCGTGGCCCTCCTCTGGACCCGCTCTAACAGGTCCACATGTTGGTGGCTGCAGAGCTGGATGCTGTACTCCAGGTGGGGTCTCACAAGAGTGAAGTAGAGGGGCAGAATCACCTCCATTGAGCTGCTGGCCACACTTCTGATGCAGCCCAGGATACAGTTGGCCTTCTGGGCTGCAGTCGCACAGTGCTGGCTCATGTTGAGCTTCTCATCAATCAGCACACCCAGGTCCTTCTCCTCAGGGCTGCTCTCGATCCATTCCCCACACAGCCTGTATTTGTGCTTGGAATTGCCCTGACCCAGATGCAGAACCTTGCACTTGGCCTTGTTGAACTTCATGAGGCTGGCATGGGCCTACCTCTCCAGCCTGTCCACATCTCTCTGGATGGCATCCCTCCCCTCCAGCGTGTCTGCCTCACCAAACAGCTTTGTATCATCAACAAACTTGCTGAGGGTGCACTCGATCCCACTGTCCACGTGTCCAACAAAGATGTTGAACAGCACGGGTCCCAGTACTGATCCCTGAGGAACACCACTTGTCACTGGTCGCCACTTGGACTTTGAACCATTGATCGCAACCTTTTAAGTGCAACCATCCAGCCAGTTCTGGACCAAGTGGTCCATCTGTAGAATCCATACCTCTCCAATTTAGAGATCAGAATATCGTGTGGGACAGTGTCAAATGCCTTGCACAAGTCCAGGTACATGAATGCATATAAACATTCCATATGTTCATTATAGGCTGGCTTCTGTTTCACACATTGTTCTTTTCTGAAAGCTTGAATTTCAAAATTTCTTTCATAACTGAATTTTAATCTGAACTTCACTAACCTGGCTATTAAAGTCCCACCTTTGACCAAAGAATAATATCAGTTGTAGAAATCTAGCCTTATATCTACTGCCTCAGCCAGGTTAACGAAGCACAGGTGCCCTTTGGAGAAAAGGACAAAAAGACCCCAACCTCCCCCAAAACAAACCAATAAACTTATATGTCTGAAACACCAATTAGAATGCACTAGTATTTTTCAAAATTTAATTAAACATAAAAAGGGTTACTCTCTCTAATTCTAAAGGAAATTTTCGCATAAGCAAGATTTATTTTGTTGATCACAATGTGTACAGCAGATCAAATTGTTTTAAATTTCTAAAATTATCACCAAGAACAATTAGAATTTACATCATCTTCAGGTTGCCTACTGTCTTTATTACCACCAGAGTAGGCGAATAATCTAAAGATAAAAACTTCTTTTGATCAGTACAAATTCTGGTAAAGGTCTAGCCTTTCTTCAAAATAATTCTTCCTAGCGTCTAATAACACTTGCTCATTGCAGCTATACATTAAAATTCCATGCCATCAAAGGTAATGCTTTTGTTGTTGTTGTTGTCAACAAAAAAGACACATAATTGACTAAAACCTAGCTTTACTGGACTCAGTCCGTCAAGGAATGAATTTATTGCTGCTCTTTTATTTACTCTAAGTAACTGCTTCCTGAGCTGTCATTTTCTTGATCCTCTCCCAGACTCTGTAGAGCATAGAAGAAAAAGAATAAAAACTATAGTGGTAGAACAAATGGAATAGCACTGAGCAGTGCTATTGATCTTCAGTATCTTTTCTGGAGTGGGATGTACACCCAGTGGGATATTTGCTGGTTTAAGGAGACAAAGCATGTAGATATAAGTTGCAAAGAAGGAAAAGAGTGCTGAGATTCTAGGTATTCAGAAGGAAGAAGAGGTGAAAGAAGGTAAAATAAAAACAAAGCCCCAAGTAACTAGAAACAGAAAACATTCCACGCGAATTTAATTTTAAAAATAGTCTAACAAAGAAGTCATAGACCTGTCTGCAAGATAACTGCAGAGATGACTGAAAATGGCTATTCAGTTCTTAGCATGATTTAGACTAATTCATTTGCATCTTATAATTTTGCACAGTTCTTTTGTAGTTCAGCACTTTCTGTCTAGCCGTTCAAGCTGCTGCAGTGTCTGACTGGTATAATAGTGAACTGTGGGCATTCAGAGTCCTAATCGATACTTAAATTTCCTTGTTAGCGGTTGAAACATCTGGCATAACATATTTTTACAGGAAAGTGAAGGTGAAAACTACTTTTACATTTGTTGGAACCTTATTTAGTCATCTTGGGATTTAGATTAGTCTAAAAGTACCATATTTTGTGAAGAAGCATTAAACTACACATTTCAGAATGAAGAAAATTAAATTAGACCTGTACTTAGAGAAAAAAAAAAGAGAGATGTCAGCTACATTACACTGCCTAAGAGCAGAACTGGAAGAGACTGCTTGGTCAAAGTGTCCTCTTCTTATCTCTCATAGGCAACTGATGAAAAATCTTAAATTCAGAAGGGGGTCATAAAATCTCAGTCCCACAAACTGCAAAGGGCTTCTGACACTCTTTGTGATAGAAAATACTGGAAGAGACAAAGTATACTGTCTTACAGAACAAAGTGGGAAAAACAAATATTTTTGAAGATTTTAATTCCTTGTAATAGAAGAAACCGTGTTAGACTGTGTTTTCAGACTTAAACTATGCTGCCACAACTTTACTGTTGAATGTATTATACAAATCAGAAAGCATCTTGGGTTTTGTGTTCTTCAAACACCCACATAAGTTATTGCTACACCTAGCTATACATTTCTGAGGGTTTGTTTTCTCATGTTCGTTTTTTTAAATGCACACAGACACACACACACACACTCACACAAAATCCAAAAACTTCACTGCTTATGCATAATTTTACCTGTGGCTGAGGGTCTGGGAACTTCTGTCTGGCACTGAGGCAAGCGCTGCGTATTCAGTGATCTTTGGTCATTTACTTCTGCACAGGACAGTGGTTTCTTGCTCCCACTAAGCTTTTATTGCATCTGGCTGCCTTTAGAAATTACAGGTCTCTTCTGACTTTTTCAGAAGTAACTTGCTCAGAAGGTGGATTGTTGCCCAGTGACAGGAATTTGGGGAAAAGTTGTGACCCTCAATACCAGGCTGAAGACAGAAAGCAGAGCAGTGACAGAGTGGATATTGGAAGCAGAGATCATGGGCTTGAGACTAAAGGGTAATGCATAGAAAGACACTGGAAATAGGATCTTTGACTGATAGGATAGAAACAATGGGCATGGATCAAATATCCCTCCTGAAACATACCAAAGCATTTAAAAAATCCAAAAAATTCTGTTTATCAAGATCATCACAACCTCCTCTACACTTAGGTAAATAAAAAATACGGTAACCAACTCTCCAGACAGATTTATTGTATTGATCATCAAAGAAGACACCTTGGAAGGCCCAGAATTTAAGAGCTCCAGTTCCAGGTTTATCCAAGAGAAAAAAGGGTACAGACCTTCCATGTGTGCTCTTCTGAGTCCCTTCATTAGATACCTACAGTTATGTGGTGTAAATCTTTCTCCCACAATATTTCTCTTTCCATGCTGCAGTGCTGTAAATGGTTTTGTTATTAGTTCTGTAGGCATTCAGATTTTTTTTTTTAATAACCCATTAGTACAGTAGCAAATTCCCACATAGTAAGAGTATGACCCTGGCACTGTGGAGGAGAGTAGATGTGTAGTCTCCTTGTTGTGATCAAGATGTATGAAAACAGGGGAAGCAAGGAAGCTCAAGTTAGCCTTATGCTGTACCACCCTTGCACCACTTTACTTAGATTTATTTAGATTTCTCAAAGTTGACATTAGAAAAGCAGAATTCCAGGACATGGACAACAATTTCTCACAATTCAGGGTTTTGAGAGCATCCTATGCTTCATGCCTAAAACAGTTTTCCTTTAATTACAGGCTCACACTGCTGAAAATTAAGGGTCATCACTCAGCAGTTTAATTGTAGACAAGGTCCAACGAGACTACTGTCACTTAAAAGAATAACAGAAATAATAAAAATTAAACTCAGCTTGAAATTTGGCATCCATCCCAAGCACGGGATGGAAATCAATTAGCTTGGATGGATTGTGTAAAGCACCGTTTATCCGGATTTGTTATGTACGACTTCAGGCAACTTTTTGATAAATTCACACTTAAAGGTGTTAATGCCTATTCATATTCTTACGCTGCCCATGTGATTCACAGTTTTAAAGATTAAACAACCCTTAAACATCTTAAGTCTTTAACAGTGGAAATAATTACTGTGGGCAGACTGAAATTTATTCCAATGGTTAATGGATGGTTTATGTATCACTTCATTCCTACTTAAAAATAATATGACATGTAGAAAACAGTGATGTATCTTCCACTTTGTTGTTTACTCTGGCACTTGTATTCCTAATGCTCTATGAATTATTATTTAAAGACCATCTGATTTCTGATATCTTCAAAGAATCAAGTGACAGAAGATGACAAAATTCTGCTCCTGGCAAACCCTGGGGCAGACTACCACTGACTAAATATGCTGAAGAGTAAATGCGGCAAATTCAGAGAAACAATTGCATTTATATAATTAAATAATAATTAAAAAGAGAATGAGGGGAAAAGCTCACAAAAAATTTAGTCTGGGGAGATGCTGAAAAATATCCACTTAATATAATATGCTGTGTACTGTGATGTAACTCCATCTTCAAATAATGTGCTTGTCAATGACTCTCAACAGAAACAATCACACGCATAGTGCTATGCATGTAGTTCAGAGTTTGTAGGCAAGAAGTTCAGGTTCACTTTATTTTTTGATCTCTAATTTTCTGGAGTTTTTATGGTTATTAAACAATGCAGTTTTTCACTGTCATAGCCCTCTATTTGTGATTAGCTATGGTGCTAACACTTTTCTCATCCTCTTTTATTTGATTAGAACCAGTGTTTACACTATTTCCATATTTTTAGGAAACATTCATTTGCAAAATGAAATATTTTCAAAAAAAATGACATATCAGAGTTACTTGCTTTGGATTCATAGTCAGAGACGTTTTCAACAGCTCTTTAAAATCATTATGACAATTACCATCACCGCATTACTAGCTAATTGGATTGAACTGATCCTTTGCAAATTGAGACAGCATTATTTTTTTCACAGCAGATATCATTAGCTAGGAGCAGAACTGATTCAGTACCAAATTGGAATCTGATATTCTGGTATGTTTTTAAACAAGTGATATTATGCATTCACAGTTGCTTGAAGATGTTCCAGTGACTCACCACCACCGGAGAAGAATGATGAGTGTCGCTACAGTGAAAGCACATGGTGTATTTTCTTCTTTGTACCTGCATGAGGCGATTCTGGTGGGAGCTATCGGTGGTAGCTCACCAGAGAACCTTTTAGATATTGAAATAATTGGTATTTGGTTTCATATCAAACATCTCTGTCACCTTGGAGAACTTAAATATAACTACACAAGAAGGTTTGTGGACAGGGTAAACATAGCCAAACAGTCTAAATCAAGATTTTTTAATCTTCCCCACACTGGTCAGGAAAACTGTGTTTGAAAATATTCTGGCAGACTGAATTTTAATGATATTAAATAAGCCCAAAGACCAGAATCACAGCACCTCCATGTAAAGTGCTGTTCGATAAAGCAACACAGAGGAGCAGATCTGTATGCCCTCCTAAAGCCACTGGACACTCAGTTGCAGTAGTCCAACTCATTAACATGTAATATAAATTCTTGGAAAACTGGCCTGTTTCATGACCATACACTTTATTAAGTTACTATCAATATATCTCTTGAACTTTAAGTTATTTTTATTCCTGTCATTCCTTTGACTGTTATGATTAACAGCATGCAGAATAATATGCAAACCCATACACATCATCAGTTTTAGGTGTCTTCATCTGGTGTTTCACTGGAACCTTATACAGTTCTTTAGGTCTTGTGCTAAAATTCACATGCATCTTTCAAATAGTTTAATAGAACAAGATATCTAGTTTGCAGAGGTATTCCAAAAGTCAAAGAGATTAAACCTGTATTACTTTCTGTCTCCTTGCTCTCTCTTGCAAATATTTTCCTTTATTGTCCACTAATGCTTTTTATGCATATCTTTCAAAATGTGTAGAGACAATGGGCAGACACTGAAACACCGGAGGTTCTGTATGAACATCGAGAAACACTTTTTCACTGCAAGTGTGACTGAGCACTGAAAACATGGGTGGTAGGGTCTCCATCATTGAAGATACTCAAAAGCCATCTGGACAAGGTCCTGGGCAACCAGCTATGGGTGACCTGCTTGAGCAGTGAGGGTTAGAAAAAATGATATCCAGAGGTCCTTTCCAAGATCAGCCATTCTGTGATTATGTAAAATAGCTATAAGCATCTCAAAACAGATAAATATAGACAAGACAATGAGTAACAAGAGGATGAAGCAAACTGAAACACCTTAAATTCTACAGAATACAGCAGCAACATGGAAAATGTTCAAGCAAGATTGTGACCTCTTGCTTTGAAAGTAAAATCATGTTCACAGTCTTTGAAAGTAAGGTATATTTTTTAATACCAACGGATGTAAATCATTAGACTTAATATACTATATTCGAGTGAGGAAAACCAGTAATGAATAAAGTCACAGTAATCTAGCAAATCAAAGTGATTTCTTCATGAATTGGAAAATAAAACCTAACTCTGGAACACAGAGACAGAGCACAGCTTGGCAGCCTTCTGCGCACCCTGGGGTTTATCCACTTGCGCTGATATTCCACCTCCACAGGAAGGGCATTTCCAAACTTCCACCACCTGCCAGTGCTGATACAAAATTACTGTTCATGAAGAACAGTATAAGATCATTCAGAAGTATTCTTGCCAGTCTTTGGAGACACTGTTCACTAACGATGGAATAAAAGTTATGTCATTATTATTAGCAGTGATAATTATGCATTTGTAAATAATAATAAAGGTACTGATCCATTGATACCTGGTATTACTCATATGTTTTTCTTTAGTATTATCTTAAAAAAAATGCCTTCTTGCCTCATGGACTTAGGTTTTTATTAAGATATCATCAATAGGATGTGAAACTTGAGTAGTCAGAATTGCTTCCTAAGCATCAGCTAGAACAGGCTCAGCTTCTTTGATTAAAAACTGTATACGTGAATAGGTAACTATAATGTAGGAACTTTTGAACCTTTACCTCATAACTCAAAGGCTGACAGCTGTGCCACATAAATCACTCTTTTTTTCCCCCTGATCATTTTGGCATGGTTTCTTCATGGAATTACTGTCATAGGATAGGGATGCTTCGTTATTTAGCTAACATATCAAAATTAGCCAAGTAAAATTTTATTTCTCAAACTTTGGAAAATGCTAGACTGTTCACTAACATTTTTTTCTTACTGAAAAGTTTATCCATATAACTGTTATGTCGTCAAAAAATATTTATTAGTGACGGAGAGGTACAGACTTTACAAGTTGTCAAAATTCAGAATTTTCTTCTTTTTAAAAAATTGAACTCTTCAAAATTTGTTTTAATTCTCTGTGAAAACTAAAAAGAGTTTGGAAACAACATTTTGCAAAAGAAAAATTCTGAAAAAAAGTCACCTCAGCTTGACTAATTTGAACAGTTCTTTGATTACACTGAAAATCATTCCAGTTTATATGTTTTACTGTATTGTTTATGTAGCAAAATACATTTTGCAGTGCAAAGCAGTTTCTGACAGAAAAAAATGTTATAACTATGGAATGTTAACCATTTTTTTAATGAAGTTTAAAGGACTAGGACTATGTCCTCATATGGCATTTGTTGATATTGTAATAGTTGAATGGACCAAAGGCCAAAGCCCATGTTCTTAAATTTTAGTTATATCTTCTGTTAGAATAAAAATGACCCCATAGATCTTTATCTGTCTTCTTTTTTTTCTGATACTTTAGTATTTAAGAGCCCCTTTAATTCTTAACATTATGTTTTTTTATCTTCCTCTTGCTTCCTTTTCCCTCAATGCTTTCTCTTTTCCTTCTTCAAGTACCTCTCTTGCATCGTTCAGCTACAGTCACAGTGACTTGCAAAATTTCCTACAAGAAAGCAATATAGGATCAGATATTCAAATATTTTCACACATATGCGTAATATACAACTATATAGTATACATACACATAAAGTTAAACTATGTCACTTACAGGCCAATGTCTTAATATCTTTCATCTCCCATTTTTAGGTGAGACATTTTAAGGTAATTTTTTGTGTCTTATAAGATGCTTGGACATTAGAATTTGCTTCCCTTATTTATGCAGTGCTTACTGTGTTTTGCATTCTGTTCAAGCTTCAAGGCAGTAAGTTACATCACTGATATTAAGTCAGACCATATATACCAGCAATTTTTGCAGTATTCATCTTGTTACATTGCAGGCTGCACCCACAGAATTTGATTGAGTTACTGCTAAGTGTAGAAGTGCAGAATAAGAACAAAATATATGCTCTGCATCTTTCTTAAGAAAACAGCAACTAATTCTTCATTGTTTAATTATATTAATTTGCCAGAAGCTTTAAATTAATATTTAGAAGTCTTCTGTGTCTCATTTTCATTATATAATTTATAATTTATTGATGACAGCATTTTAAGTAAGGATACAATTTTGATTCATTTTTGTTCTTGGTTTTATAACAGTTTACCATTATAAATGGAAAGGACTAAGTCTTATTTTACTTTATATTTTACAAGCAATCTATAGAACTATCAGTCAATTACTAAACTTTAATTGCTTTCCAACACAATGTGCAAAAGTCTATATTAAATCGTTATAAAGACCTTCATATTTCCCTCTGACAGTTACTCCTCATCAGTGAAAAAACATATCTAATTGAGATCTTTTTATTTTTTTGCATACCACTAGGGTAAACATGGTTTTGCTACCTAATCCTTCAAATATGCATGTAAAAATCCTGACACAAATCACAGGAAAAAGTAAAAAAAAAAGGAATATAAATTTGCAAAAATTTCTAGTGAAAATATTCATATTAAAGGAAATTGCAGACCTTAAACTATGGTACTTCTTTTTTTTCCCTGAAAAAAAAATAAAAAATTACACTCTGAGGAGTATGACATGTAAGTGCTTCATCAATACTGTTGTTTTACCTCAAGTAGCTCAATGGGGCTAATTTCTTATTTGCATAACATAGGGGAAGATGCAATAAATATTCCATGAGGAGCCATTGCATTGGTAGGTGTTGGATAACCCTGAAAACTTACTGCTGCATGAGACACCTTTGTTGTTCTTGCTTAGAAATATAAAATCTGCAGATTTAGTCCTTGTATTACAATACCCTGTCTACTATAGTCTTTGGAAGATGTAAGTTCTCATCTGTAGACCCCTCAGTGCAGCCACTTCTATTTGAACAGTATGTTTTGAATTTCATTCCATACGCATCTCAGAGAGATGTCTGTGAATATAAAATAACTAATATCCTTTTTGTGCTTTCAGACAGAGACAATGTAAAGGGAGTTTTAAAGATCTTTAAAAATACATTTTGTTAAAGATTGAACTTTTTGTCTCTTCAAAATATCTCTTTTTTTACTGTAAATATTTTTCTTTGTCTAGCTCCCTGATTATTTTATTCTTGAGGGTTTTGATTTTTTGGTTTAGTGATATCCTTGGGATTTATTTTTTTAATTCTAAAATAAGTCATTCACCCATATTTTTCTTGTCAGACATTTTCTGTATCGCTGATGAATTTGTATATATTTCCTTTGTCTTTATATCTTGTTCCACTGTTCTTGTTTCTTATCTTACCCAACTGAAGAGGAAGAAAAAAAATGATATATTTTTATTAAATATTATATAACATCTTTAATTTTCAGGGATAGTATTTGAGGCACAGTCACCAACAGTGTTCATATTTTGATCCAGTGATCATCATGTCTAAATATTCTGTTTATAGAATATGAAATGTGGAATATGAACTTGAGTTGCAGTCAATATTTGTCTAAATACTCCACATAACTGCACTGAATCTCAGTGTGTAGTGTTTGGTTTAATAAAACAATTAAAACAAAAAAGTAAAAAATACCTTTATTTCTCTTCTGCTAGACCTTCTATCCCATTCCTCCACTGAAAAGACAACTTGCTTCCTAAAGCTGTATCTTGCACTGACCATTTTGATAGAATATTTCCAATGTTTTTGATAGTTATTTAGTCATTAATTTAGAGGTAATATTAAAAAAGTGACTTTTTATTTTATAATATTTTTGCTGAACGCAACAGAGAAAATACTCCTATGAAGAGCTGTGTCCTTTTTTAAACCTTAAGTCCAAAAGTAAAGATTACCTCAGTTTTTTCATTATCACATACTGAATGACACTTATTTAGATTCTCTGCCTCTGAATGAGAGCAGCTTCATTTTACTCTGCTGGTTCCAAAGAAGTTAGTTTAAGATCAGCAAGTGTTTTGACTACTATGATTCAGGAGAATGATTTCGGCAACCTGCAACATGTTATATATGGTTGATACAGTTGTTGTTTTGGTTTTTGTTTGTTTTTAAATTAGTCCTAATTCTTCATTCAAATGTTGAAATAAAGTTCTTGGGTTTTCAAAATGTGCTAACCACCTACTTTTCCTTTTTCTGAAAGATGGTCTCCATTGTTCTAATAGAAAAGAGGATGGTTTCTTGCACAGGGCATGCTGAACAGTTCCTACATAACTTTGGAACTCTGCTATTATACACTGCAGTAAATATCTAGCTTATTTTTAGTGAAGGTATATGTTATCTTACTCCATTTCTTTCTTTGGGGTTATTTTTTGTTTTTTTTTTGGTTTTTTTGTCCTGATTTCAGCTGGGATGGAGTTAACTTTCTTCCTAGTAGCTGGTATAGTGCTGTGTTTTTGATTTAGTATGAGAATAATGTTGATAACACACTGACGTTCTCGTTGTTGTTAAGCAGTGCTTATACTAAGTCAAGGACTTCTCAGCTGCTTATGCCCTGCCAGCAAGGAGGCTGGGGGTGCACAAGAAGATGGGAGGGGGCACAGCCAGGGCAGCTGACCCTAACTGGCCAAAGGGATATCCCATACCATATGACATCATACTCAGCATATAAACTGGAGGGAGTTGGCTGGGGAGCAGCTGCTGCTTGTCCACTTGGCTAAACATCGGTCAGTGGGTGATGAACACTGTGCATCATTTGTTTTGTATATATGTTGGTTTTCCCTTCCTTTTCTGTCCTATTAAACTGACCTTATGTCAACCCATGAGTTTTACCTTTTTTTTCCAATTTTCTCCCACATCCCACTTAGTGGGGGAGTGAGTCTGGTCAGCTGTCTGGTGTTTAGCTGCCTGCCGGGTTAAACCACAACATTTTTCCTTAGGCAGCTTGACTTACACCATCGTCTTACACCATGAAAAGAAGAGAACATTATGGACCAAAGACAGAATAAATGAAAAAGACACAGAGCAGATGGGTCTATATATGCACAAATTCAGTCTATCATTATTCTCAAGTTTTCCATACAACTCAAATGTTTAGCGTTACACATTTAATGCATGCGCTTATATTTTCTTGATTCTAAGTGAATGCAAAACAAAAATAAAGAAGTAGATAGCCAAAAATTAGACTTACAAAGGGAACATAAATATCACTCAGGAGATAACTTACTCATTTATAAACAGAAACTTGAGAAGCTGCTGTTTAAGACAGAAGATTTTACCCGAACTTCTTTTGTTATCCAAATACGGGATAAGTGCGGGAAATCACATGCAGCTAAGTGTCATTTTATTCACAAAATGTCATGGCAATGCTCTCTTGGGTTGCCTGTAAATGTTCTTAGAGTGATATAAGGATAGCAGGTTTTGTGAAGTATAGAAATATCTGGGCTACCTCCAGATGAGGCTGTTGAAATATTCTAAGCAATGTAATCACCTCAGGACAGACTTCTTCATGACCTAATTTATACTACAAGCAAGCTAGAGCTGATTCTTAGCTGAACCAGCTGAACTATGATATCCACTGCTGAAATCATCAAACCCTCTGGAGCTAAATTTTCAGAGACTTACAAGATTTTATTTGCCTTATCTAACAATTTATTTCTTAATACTAGATAACGAGACTCCATGAAGCTCACCAGGCCATATTCTATTCTACATATTTTCCCATTAATTATTTTATTTCTTACTAATATTTTTATTTTTTCTTAGGTTTTAGTGTGGGTTTTTTTTGGGGGGGGGTTGGTTTTTTTTGGCATACCTTTAATAAATGGGAAAATCTGGAACTAGCAATACAAAGCTCTTTATATGTTCCACAACCCCAAGTATTTCAAAACCATTTTATTTTGGCCTGTAAGGTTTGGGGGTATGACCAAAGTCCAAGATCTCCTTGCTCCTATTTTCAGCGCTTGCTTAGTATATAAATTTGAGTGCTTGTTGGTGGGTTTTTTTTCCCTTCCTGTTCTGTTGTCTCTGTGCACTGTTTTGTACAAGTACTTGCTTTTCCAGCTGGTATTGTAAACATCACCATCCTGCATATGTTAAAAAATGAGCAGCCTGCTCTTTCCACTTTTAAAACTCAGAGTAGCAGAAGCAGATTGGCATTGTTTTTTGACATGCACAGCGTACATTACTGCAAGATGTCATATTTCCCCAAAGGGGTACTCAGAATGTCAAGAAACTTGGACCAGACACAACAAGATCATAAATATGCTACAGAGAACACACCAGGATATTTGTATAGGATTATCATTAGGTATCAGATGAATACTGTTTTATCACATGTTCTCTGTGGAATAGGATTTGATGGTTACACACTTGTGATAATACAAATTTTATCTCTATTTTAATACCACTGCTTTGCAAATAAGATTTTAAAGATAAGCTGTGCTTTTATTTTTATATAGTTTAGATTTTTTTAAAAACTTAGATAAGAAAATATTGCAGTTGAAAATTTTTCCATGATCATAAGCATAACATTTATATTTATGCCTCATACCAGTAGTGTGGATATTCACATTGTGTTAGCAACATCAAAAACACAGTCAGACACAGCCCCCATCTTAAAAACTCCATATCTGAATTAATTAGATATGTAAAAATAGTAGTTTAGATTTATAACCATCTGAGGTAAAAAAAAAATATTACCTTATCAATATTTTTTAAGTACAAATTTTACAATGTGTTAATTTAAAAACACAGGCTAAACAAACTAACAAAAAAAAAAAAAAAAAAAAAGAAAACATAAAATCTTATTTTGTTCTGATCCAAATCCCTTTTCCCCAAAAAACTAGCAGAACAAAATGTAATGAAGAGTTTTATGTTTTGACTTAGGCCACAACCTTATTAACTCTCCTGGGAACTATTTGCTATAACGTACACAGTGCAAGTCATTATTCCTACTTTAATGGTTCCTATCTTGTGGACAGCTTCCATTCTAATAAATCTTTATACAGAAAACCTCAGAAAAAGAAGAGAGAACCTGCTGCAAGCCAAGGTTACAATATTTTGATCACACAGCTGGTCTCCAACTACTGTGACCCATAAATGCAACCCTGAAAAAAGGATAAAATGAAACAATTTAACACATATGAACCATTGATTTACCTTCTGCAGGTGGAAGTTTTATATCTCTATATACTTTCAGATGTCTCCATTGATAACCCTAACTTAATGGGCCCCTATTTCCATATGAAATAACCAAACCAACCCTGAACAAATTAAATCCTGGCTTACCAGCAGATTCTTAACAATACATGTCTGTAAACAGCACTGTCATGAACTGACACCCCTTTCCTGTAGTGACTCCCTCCCTGTGAAAAGGCAAGCTCTTGGTACTAGCAGGTGCTTGTCAGAAGCAAATCCATACTGCATTAACTTTGCACAACTTAGTTTTCCTGTACTCCCGCTGTTCTCTTACTTTATGTGTTCAGAAGCTGAGGGTGAAGATGTTACACCTGGGCTTCCCACTGCAGGTTTTTGCACTCCCCAGCTACATTGCACCCTTTTCTTCCCATACCCTATGTAGAAAACTCCACTCCAGGAGACGTGGTATCACAGATTGTACAATCATGTTCTGCAAGGTCTCAGTGTGGCCCTAAAATAGAATTCAATATATTTCTCCATATGTCAAATATCCACCTAAATGGTGCAGGAACTGAGTGGTTTATACTAGGACTAATCAGAAAAAAAATCAAATTGCAAAAGTCTAACTGTGCCAGACAACTTTGTTTAATGACTTCCACTGCCAGCTCTCTAATTTTGCTCATTTCATAGCCTGAGCCAAATATCGTGTGAGCTATATACAACCTTCAGCTGTATGTATTGTGCATCTCTTTACAACAAAATCCAGTCTCTATAACAAGTATACCCTTCAGTTCCTCTCTTAGCCCTGCCTTCCTGTTTATTGGTCCATTGATTGAGCATTTCCTCAATATCTGTGATCAATAATTAAACAGACATTATGACCTGTGTCTGACTATCCTGGACCTTTCCAGTAAGCAAAGACCACCTTTTTTTTTTTTTTTTAGGCACTATAACTGTATAACTACCTGTCTTTTGACAGAGCCCTGGCTGCTGTTGTATCATCTGTGCCACAGTTGCCTTTCCTTGAAGGAAAGAAGTCAGTGCATTTCCAGCGGGATATTTCTGAAGATATGGGTAAAATTCATTCTGCTACAGAAACAGCTGAGTGAAGCAGTGGCTCCTGGTTAAGACTGTATCTTATCACACTGAATATGTCGTTATGAACTTGCTCAGCACAGGGGTCTTCCTGCAGTGGTGCTTGACCTCAAACCTGAATTTTGTTTCTGAATTTGGTCAAAAGTATCTGCATAGATAATTATTATGTTCTTTTGGCTGTTGCCTCCAGGGACTAGAGACTGGTAATATTGTTGTTCAACAATATATGTTTCTTACTAAGAAAGCAGGACACCATATTTCTGACCATTAACACAGCTTTGCCATCCTCCAACTCTCTCCAGTGGAGGAGAGATCTGTCTTATTCCTCAAGGTTCAACCATCCAGCCCTCAGCTTGCAAAGGCAGAAGGAAAGAGTCATGTGTTTTGCAAAAAGGTCCAGTCAGTCACTCTATTTCCTGGACAAAGTGTGAATTTATTTGTGACACAAGAAAGCTCTCCACAAGCTTTCACGCATTGCAGCCAGCCTAGTACTGCTCTTCATGCCAGCCGGCTCCCAACTCAGCCATGTGCTCACTGCAATGCAGAAAGGTTGGAGGCAAAGCACAGCCACAGTGAAAATTAACTTCTGCTTCTCCAACCATGTGTTTCTCTTCTCACCTTTACAGGGAAAAGCTTTATGCTGGGGGGAGAAAAACCCACCCTTGATGTAGGACCTTGGCCCTATCGCTAGCTGGCCATCTTCATTTCTCCTCCATGCCGTCCCATGTGGTTATTATGGAATAATTTCAGCAACAATCCCTCATAACTCTGATAATTGTGCAGGTTTTTTGGGACATGGACCTCACAAAGCCACAGACCTGTATGTAAGCGCACCACAGGGCTCTGCAAGCTTTTAGAGGATGCTTAAGCTTGGGATGACAGGATGTACCTGTCCTCCCACTGCGCATGAGGATCAAAGGCTTATCTTGGTCTCACTCATACCCCCCCAGTCATATACTTTCTAAGCACCTGTCTCACTGTCTTCAGAGGATGGAGCTTTTAAAGGAGATACTTACTTTCCTCTAGTTCTGACAAAGGCCTTCGAGACTTTGATCGGGTGGGAGCTGTACTCAGAATGCTAGGCAATTGAAAAAACTCCGTGTATCTGATTTGAAATAATTGTGTCTATCAAAGAAAAGCAAGCATATACTTCTAACGATAAAGCACAGAGTAAATATAGGATGGACTACTGCCACCTCTTGGCCACCTATGTTTTAAAGTATTAAAAAAAAATATTAAGAAATGTTCATGTTAAGAATGTCATCAAAAAAGTAACCTTTCCAAATATTTTTAATGCTGATATCAAAACAGGAAATGGGCACGGTCTCAGCAAAAAGAACAAATGTGTAACACGGTGAGACAGCATGCCAGTAGTGCTACTGAGCTGGCTGGAGCATCTCAGTGAAAATCTCAGCTGAACCAGCCACATCTGGACTTTTACTCGTATGAAACCAGAGACTTGAAAAGTTAGAAAATCTGATTTCATAAAAGTCACTCCTTTGTTGTCAGATTCCATTCTCTGTGTAGTTTGCAACCGTTTTTCAGAATGCCTGTCAGTGATTACAAGCCTTAGATACCTCTAAGTCTATTTTTTTGGCCACATTTTTACCCACAAAATGTACAGTTGTGTATGCAAAATGGGCATTGAGCTGCTCAGTGTCTTATTCTTCTCTGATTAAGTCACAATTAAAACCACCACCATTCAATTTGAACATACAACCAAATGCCTGAAAAATGTAAGTTAGATGCAAGCTATTAAAATGCAAGCTGAGGATTCTCAATTTTTCATGTACTCAATAGGTCATCAGGGAATAGAATTCTGCAGTATTTTCCATATATTACAACTTTACAGAGCAAGAAGAATAGCAATTAAGTCACAAAATAATGTATCAATATATTCATTGCACCTACACAGGTACCAGAGATCTGTACCAGAGACAGACACAGTTAAAGTCATTTTACAATTAGCAATATTGCCTCTACAAGACAGATACCCAAATATTGATACTAACATTGTTTAGGTTATGGCCTTTTGTCCCTCATCAGAATGTTTCCTAAAAATAGAACACTTCATCGACTTCTTTCTAACATTTTGTCATTTCACAAAAAAACCCTGTGAAAAAAAAACAAAAACAAAACTATGAAACAGGTATTTCAGGTGGCATTTCTATTTTGAAGAGAACATTTTCTTTTTTAAATTAACACAACACAATTTTTTCAATCATTTCCTTTTGTCACAATTCATAAAGAGTTATAGGTCCAGAATTACAAGAGACGTAAGTAAATAACCTAAATGAAGTCAGACATTGCTTATTGTAGTCTTTTCTAGAAAACCTTGAGTGAACCAGTTTGATTCAAGAGTTAAACTTCCATCAAGTTTCTCTTGTGAACAGATAAGGGCTATTCTAAAACTAAATAACAAGAAGCGAAAAGGAAAAAGAGAGAGCAAGAGAGAAACCAAAGCAGAGAAAAGTAAAAACCTCCTCCAAGTGGCCAGTTTGGAAGAGAAGCAACAACTGACTACAGATTGTCTCTCAGGCAGCCTTCCCAGTCCAGCAGGCAATTTCTCCCATACTCTTCTTGCTTAGTAGCTATACATTTTTCACCAGGACCCAGTCAAACTGCCCACTGGGTCTACCTGTCCATGATGATCTTTTTGGAGCATGCTTGACCAGATGCAAGTGTTGCACACTGACTGTTAAGCTTTGTGTGCGTCTATTATAGGGTAATTGTTGAATACATAGATGACATCACTACTAGGCTCTCGAGTTGCAAACTGAAAATCAGGATGGGAAGAATGAAGACATCTTAGCAGGGAGTTACAGACTCAAAACTACAAGGCGAAGGAACAGAGACAGAGGAAGAACAGGACAATGTGAATAGCAAAGGCAATCCCTTTCCACAGAAAACTCAGCACACTTACAGTTCAGACTCTGTGAGTGTAAGACCACGGGGAGATGAGCACTTGGGATTGGAGGCTAAAGGCACTGCCATGGCAGCCTTGTGGTGGGTGGGCAAAAGGTTGTAGAGCTGCGTGTGAAAGACAGGCTACAGGACTACAGGAAGAGTTTTGCAGGATGGCTTCTCACATTGCAAGGCTGTATTGGGTTTACATGGCAAAATTTTGGTAGCAGAAAGGCCGCAGGGGTGGCTTCTCTGCAAAGACACAAGAAACTGCCCCTGTGTTGGACAGAGCCAGTTCCAGCTGGCTCCAAGACGGACCTATCTCTGGTCAAAGCTGAGTCCATCAACATTGTTGCAGTACCTATGTGATAAAATAGTTAAGAAGGGGTAAAAATGCTGCTCAGCAGCAGGAGGGAGAGAGGAGTGAGAAAATGTGAGAGAAACAGCCCTTGCAGACACCAAGGTCAGAGAAGAAGGAGGGGGATGAGGTGCTCCAGGTACTAGAGCAGAAATTCCCCTGCAGCCCATGGTGAAGACCATAGTGATGCAGGCTGTCCCCCTGCAGCCCACAGAGGTCCACAGTGAAGGAGACATCCACATTGCAGCCCATGGAGGACCCCACACAGGAGCAGGTGGATGTGCCCTGAAAGAAACTGCAGCCTGTAGGTTGTCCATGCTGGAACAGGCTCCTGGCAGGAACTGTGACCCATGGAGAGATGCCCACACAGGAACAGGTTTTCTGGCAGGGCTTGTGACCCTCTGGGGGACCCACACTGGAGCAGTTCATTCACAAAGGACTGTACTCCGTGGAAAGGACCCACACTAGAGCAGTTCTTGAAGAACTGCAGCCATGGGAAGGACCCATGCTGGAGAAGCTGGTGAAAGACTTAATCCCATGGCAGAGAGGAGCTGTTATGGATTGACCTCAACCCGCATTCCCCATCCCTCTGTACAGCTCAGGTGGAGGAGATAGAAGAGATGGGAGTAAAGCTGAGCCTGGGAAGAGAGGAGGGGTGAGAGGAAGGTAATTTAAGATTGGTCTTTCTCTTTCTCTGATTAATTGGAAATAAATTAAAATTATTTCCCTAAGAAGGATCTGTTTTACCAATGACAGTAATTAGTAAGTGATCTCCCTGTCCTTATCTCTACTTGTAACATTTTTGTCATATTTTCTTTCACTGCCCTGTTGAGAAAGGGGAGTGATTGAGCGGTTTGGTGAGCACCTGGTGACCAGCCAAAGTTAACCCACCACAAAGGCTGACACATTAAGGCACTATGCCACATAGAATCATAGAATCTTTTTTTGTTCGAAAAGACTCTTAAGATCATCCAGTCCAACTGTTAACCTAACACTGCCAAGTCCACCACTAAACCATGTCCCTGAGCGCCGCATCTACACATCCTCTAAGTACCTCCAGGGATGGTGACTCCAACACTTCCCTGGGCAGCCTGTTCCAGTGTTTGATAAACCTCTCAGTGAAGAAATTATTCCTAATATGCAATCTAAACCTCCCATGGCACAACTTAAGGCCTCTTCTTCTTGTCCTATCACTTGCCACTTGGGAGAAGAGACCGATACCATAGTCCAAGCTCTCCCCTCCTTTCACAGCTCATTCATATATGTGAGATTATCATCTAACATAACAAATGTGTGCTGACAAGAAGAGCAATGGTGTCTTGACTGGACTGCCTACATTGTGAGGTATAGACATGCTCGTGGGGAATGCTTACTCACTTAGGGCTGTTCTGCTTCTGACAATGATTTGTGTAAAAGTGCCCACAGGAATGATTTTTTTTGTTGTTTTCTTGTCATTTTCATTTAATAACAAAGGAATCATTCTGCCTGTCCATTTTACATGTGGTTACTAAATTTCTTTAAATACAATAATAAGAATTGCCCACATTTCAAGAGTATTTCTGAGTTATCATTATTCCTATTTTACAGATGGGAAGACTGAGGTTCGAAGACCTTGAGGAATGTGACTGAAGTTATGCAGTTGCAGAATCAGCAATAAGATCAAGATTACCAGACACCCCACCCAGCACCCACCCTGTTTTAAGAACTGTTAATTTAAGAGGTGAAAAGAAAAAGAAAGAAAAGAAAGAAAGAAAAGAAAGAAAGAAAGAAAAGAAAGAAAGAAAGAAAAGAAAGAAAGAAAGAAAGAAAGAAAGAAAGAAAGAAAGAAAGAAA
>VZSZ01008985.1:6577-73087 GCA_013398815.1 Ibidorhyncha struthersii
CCCCCGCTCCTCCCCCCCCCCCCCCCGAAATTTTAATTATTATATAATTACAGGGGAATGATTACGTCCGCTTGCCCTGGTCGTCGTCTTTATGCTAGGGATCTACTGCTGGTGACACCTGGGTAACGCGGGGCACCCGGGATGGTCATCCTCACTTGTGCCGGTGGCAAAGCACCATTGGGAAAAGCTGTGAGCAACTACACTGGCAGTAAGGAGAAAATCCTGGAATGCTAAAGGTTCTTCTTTCGGTTCACGCATCATTGCATAGCCTAAAATATTGGTAAGCTTTTAATAGCTCCATTAATTCACCAGCAAACGCTGACATAGGTGCAACGCCTACGAGAACGAGAAATGCCAGCACAGCTTCGCTTCCACTGGCAAAGCAAAGGGAACGTCACATTTCTGCTTAGTTCTTGACCAGCTTTAGCGCCGCCGCGTGGAATAGCTGGCAAAAATAAAATATAAAACCAGTCACTTCAAAACATCTTAATGGCACCAGTTGCTGCTGCAAGCGGGCTGTGGCTGCTGAAACGCACTGCTGTTTCTAGCAGGAGTCCGAAAATTCCCTCGCTCGCTCCGTCTGCTTCACTGTTTGTCTGTTTTGACACCTTTAACAAGGTTTAACAAGCAGTCACATTCAGAAGTCTACATTACATTTTATTCAGCACCAGAGTTAAGATTTTAGGCCGTAATTATTCAACAGAGCATTGCCTCCTTGATAAACACGTAATTCTAGCTGGGACAGGGATGCCAGGCTCACCCTTCCTTCAGAAGAAAAAACCCTGTTTTGGGAAGAATTACGGTCCAGCCCTGAGTATCCACACTTTTATTACCCAAAGCATCCCCTATTAAAACAAGATGATAGCACCTGACACCTATTAATCAGATCTAAAATGTCTTTCCGGGGGATTATTTCCTCCCCATATCCAGACTTCCTGGTGAGTGTGCAGATAACTGCCATCGGGTCCTGCTGATGATCCTTCTTCATCTGACGACGTTTTAAATTTGTTTATTCCAGCTGAGATTACCCTATGCCTCCCCAGCATGCCCAGCTGCCTCTGAGACCACGGGGATGGTGAGGAGGCATCTCCAGCATCCCTCCTCCCAAGCAAAGCGGCGCCGGGAGCACAACCTGCCAGCAGTGGAAATTAGAAACAGACTGCAAAGCTTTTCCCTTTTGGCGCACGGCTTGAAATCCAAATAGGTCGAAGGTGATCAAAAATTCGCACCATGTTGCTGGTTGGTTGCTGGCTCAAACAAAAAGAGATGGCAGCTTCAAGTCCAGCTGTACGAAGATAACCAAGCAAGCAATTAGCAGTCAGCTTCCTCTCCAGTAAATCTTTTATCCCTTTCTGCAGCGTGCTGATCGCAGCAAAAAAGCCCACAGATTAAATCATTAAAAACAGCCTGTACAACCGATGGGTCCTCCGAGGGGAAGGGGAAGGGTTTTTTTGCTATCAACGCAACGGGTAAACCGGCTCTGGGACCGTCAAAAGCTTCTCCTGCCTGCCAGCGTTCCCTCCCCACCCTTTGCCGCGCATCATATATAATTTAATGATATTTCTGCTCCTACGTAGCCTTAATGTTGTGTAAGATTTGACGTCCAATCATGATTTAGCTCATTTGCTCTGTTTTTCCAGTCTCTGTTTACGTCTTCCTGAAATGACCTGATCTCTGGCAAAGGCCTGTTCTTGCTTCTGTATTTGGAAACCAGTGGACAACCACAGTCTGAATAAAGCAGAAGTCAAACAGCAGCAATAACATTGGATACCAAAGAGCATTGGCAGGGAAATGGAAAAGGGCAATTTTAAAATATCGCTTATGAAAGGGCAGGACTGAGCTTTATGACTTTGGAAAACAAGGTCTTGTTATTCATCCAATGAGAAAGCAGGAGGTAGAAGATATGACATTGCCTTAAAGCACCCTGAGAACTTCCAAAAACATTACCGCCTTGATATTTTGCTAAGCACAGACAGCAACGGTTGGCCTCTCCACAGAGCGTTTAACATGGGAACGGAGAGAAACCTTCTCCTCCACCCTCCCCAAGTGACAGGACACCATCTGTCCTGTCCCCTCCTCCCTTTTTGGGGCGAAACCCTCCTCCTGCTCTGCACCGAGGCGTGTGGTTTGAACGTTCCACTCAGACAGCCAAAAACTTGATGGAGAGATAGGTCAGTACTACACGACGGTCCCTCCAGACCCTGTGGTCCACGGCCAGGTCACCTCCGTCCCCCTCTTGCTGCCCTCAGAGGCCAAACCCTGCACCCGCCCACCCAAGGGCTGAAGGGCAGATGATGGCGCAAGCAGGAAATAACGGCAGGAAAAAGGGATAACAGTAAAAAAGAGGGTTTTCAGGAAAGGCTGGGGAGGTGGAGAAGACGAGCGAAGGAAGGGAAGGAACGTCAGCCGAGGAGAAAGGCACAGGCAGGAGCAGCGGAAAGAAGACAGGACGGCACCTTTCAGATAGCACAAGAGCCACTGCGGGGCGGCGCAGGCACTCCTCATCACTTGAGAGCCTTTTCGGGGTGCTTGCTTCGTCAGTCAATGTTGGGAAGACCTTGTAGGGTTGCAGGAGCAGGTCTGGACGCGCGAGCGCTTGGATCACCTGTGGGAGGGAGCTCTGGGAGGTTAGTCTCCACTGAAACAAAATTAAGTTGGCACATGCCCAAACTGCTTTGTGTAGCAAATAAATACATGGCGGGGTGGGCGGGACAGGGACAAGCAGGGGACTCCCTTCAATACCAGACTACTGCTCTGAACCAGACTTGCAGGTAAACAGAGCCACTGGCAACACAAAGGGGACAAAGCCTGCTCAAGCACAGCTGCTTATTGGCAGAAAGAGCAAAAAAAAAAAGCTAAATAGAAGGAATTTTTCTCCAGAAGGAAAGAGGGATATAAAGAAATAAAGGCACCGCCGCCATCTGAACATGCTGGTGGTTCCTTTCCCACCCCTGAACCCTGGGAAACCCAGCAGCCTGCCTGGAGGAGAGCACCCCAATTCCTCACTCAGCACATCAGCACACGGGAAAATCATTAACGCTTGCCCTGAGCCTCCCAGTGTTGCTCCTCTAACCACCCCAAGCTAGGCGGCAAGAACATTTTGCCTGAGCGGAGGTAGACGGTCCTTTTCTTTGGATGACAGCGCCTTTAATGTGAGTCACAAGAAACTATTTTCCAAGCCGTTAAATCCATAATACAGAAAGAAAATAACATGCTGTATTTCGTTAGATAAACTTATGGGTTTTCAATACATGGTGCAAGGGACAGTTTGGAAAAAAAACCCACAACTTTCCGTTGCCTTTACCGAAGTTGTTAAGGGGCTTAAAGCTACAATGGCTGTTGATTAATACATACATCAAAAAAAAAAACCTTGTTCCATCAAAGGCATCATTTCATCACTCCAGATGGTTTTGACTTTGATGAAAAATGCCACGAACTTAAAGCTGTGGTAGCGGGCATCTCGGCTGGACTGAAGCACTTCAGTGATCAGAAATTGTGTTTAAAAAACAAATATTAAAGAGCCTTTTTTCTTACTATAATAACATTTATTAATTATTTTAAAATTCCTCCGGTCCCCAGCCGGCAGTGATTTTTCATAATTCACATAGCACTCGACGTTGCATCCCAAAGGTAAGCAGTAATTCAGGTTAAAACACATCTAAGACTGCCTACCCTGGAAAGTTTGCTCAGTTGCTTCAGAGCTAACTAAATGTCATTGCTGCTGCTCAGGATTTTGTATTATTTTTTAATTTTGAGAGCCAGCAGTGAACTCAGCTGTTAGGAAAAAAAAAGAAAAAGATATAAAAGAGTGAGCTAACAAGCAGGGAGGTATAAGACAGGAATCAAATCTAGACTTGGTTGTTCGCAGCTGGTAAGGGGAGGGGGCAAAGGAGTAAGGGCAAAAGAGAAGGTGGCCGTCACAGGGAAAACCAGACTTAGAAAAACCTTAGGACAACTTAAACTTGGGACAGGTAGAGTTAGGAGAGACCGTGGCAGACAGGACGCAGACGAGCCCATGAGCCTCAGCACGCAGCAGCACCTGCCCAACTTTTGAGATGAAAGATGAAAGAGGGAGGAGGTAGACGCTAAAGAAGCTGCTCTCCTGATCCATAGGGAAGGCATTTTACAGCTCATTTCCAACAATTCAAGCAGTTCAGCCTACACAGCCAAGTAGGCTGGAGCGGTTCCAGGTATCTATTTCTCCCATAATAAATGGGAGCTTGAACTTATTATTAAACGGAGAGAGGGCATCACACCTCCTCTAAGTGCTCCAACAACCAGATCCAACAAACTGCCAACCCTTATTGAAGCAGTAATTCCTTCCTGCCTGTACCCTGCAGTTTTTTATTGTACTTTTTTTTTTATATATATATATTAACATTGGATAATGCCTACTGTTAGACTTTTAACTGCCTTTAACAGCTGTGTTTCAAATATCTTTGCGGCACATATTTCTTCTGATTCAGGGAACTGTAATGTATTTATGACCCAAGATTTCAATTCTGCAAGATGCAGAGTGTGCTGGACAGGATCCAAAGCAGCCCATACGTGCATATATACATTAAGAGAGCAATAACTAAATCTCAGCAGTGTTACTTATGTGCTTACAGCTCCCCGCGATTCCATGTATTCGATTCATTTGGCCTGTGGGTCAGATCCTGCTATCAAAAGCGCCGAGGATTGACTGAATTAGGCCTTTAATGAGAAAGAAATTGTTTTCTGCAAATCTGCAATCTCTGAAATGAAGAAAGAAATCAGACTGAGATGAGACATGGCGAGAGCCGCAGCAATAACCGCAACGCCGACTGTTTTTTTCCATAGTTATTCCTTACCATGCTTTTGTCGACGGAATAAGGTATGTACATTACTGGCCTCGGTGATTTTGTCCGGGGAGAATTTAATCCTTAATGTTTATTTTTATCACTCTGAATCTTTGCAAAGTGTGTACTTTCGTGTTCTTCAGAGATGAGCTTGCAGGATTATTAAACATGGTTCTTCAAAACGTAGTCAAATGGGGATTCACAACAGGCTTATTTTAAGAGAGCTTTAACTGAAAAGAGGTGAAGGCAGCTACAGTTCATTTACTAAGGTCTGGGAGTTTCGAGTAGTTGCTTTTAGTTTGGATCTTGAATCTTTTCCCCCCATGATCCTCCCGAAAACACGGCTTAAGGCATTATTTGACTGACAGGGAGCAACGCAGATAACCACGACGTACACCCAACGCACCCTTGGTCATTCCTACAGCAAGAAAAAACCCAAATATTCTTCTCCCCAAGCCTTGCAGCTTGCCAAATTTTGGCAATTACGCTGATCAAAAGCTGTAAGAAGTAACCCTTGAGAAGACGGACTGTGTCTATGCTCATACTTAAGCCGTCTCTCACTGCATCTAACACCAGATCAGGTCCCCTCCCAGAAACAGTGACCATCCGTCACTGATGGCCAAAAAATTAAGATTTCATTGGAAAGTTTTTGACAACAAAGAACCAAGGACAGCTTACAGGAGTGGAAAAACATCCATTTCAGAACTACGCATTCCCTAGGCCTGAGTGGCTTAAAAACTCAATAGCCTAAAAAAAGATTGGACAGTAGTAAGAGCCAAGTATGAAAGAGCAATTAAAGAAAGATGCATTTCAACAAACCATGCAAAACCGGGTAGCAGACCCAGGACCAACTGCAGGCGCTTTCTACAGAAGTGCTTGAAAAACCTGTAAATTAAGATACACGAACTGCAATGTCTTATTTAAAGGTGAAAATACTCAGCATCTCAGAAACTTGTTGGAAAGGCGTTTGCAACACAGCACAAAATACCTGGGAAACTGCAAATTCAGAATTACTGGGTGATCTCAGTTACCCTTCTTTGACCAAGTAAATACCAAAACCGTCTCCATAAGACTGAAATCTTCTCCTTAAAGAGGTCCTGGTTGAAAAACAATTCTCAGACCGCTGCAAAAAGTCTGCTTTCAAAGGTTTCTGATAAAAGGTCACTGGATACTCATATTTAGCAATGCCATTAAAGTGAAAAAGTCAAAACTACTGCTACTGCCTGGTTAGCCTCTAAAGAGAAAATAACACAGAAATGAGGAAACTCGTTAAAAGGAAATGAAAGGGAGCAGCCAAAAGGGAAAAGAAAAATTAGCAGTGGCATAAAAATTGTCTTGTTGCATGCATGAGAGTTTCGGAGGAAATATATACTGGCTATCCCCAAAATTCCTTTAAATAAAGCAATAAAATTCTGCAATGGTTGAACAGCAAAGTGCAATGAGGTATGAGAAGTAAAAAAAAAAAAAATCCTTTAAAAATGGTAACTACATCTGGATGAGGAAAAAACAGAAGAGCATAGACCAGCAAGAGAAATGCAAACCCACGGAGTGGTACCCATCAGAGATTTTGGGGAACATCTGGCAGAAGGTTGCTAGTAAAGCCTTTTCCAAGCATACCAGAAGTAGGAAGCTTTACGGAGAACCTGCAGGACCTACAATGCCAAGTTCTAAAACAAGCATCGAAAGGAGAGAATGTCAGAGCAGAAAAGCTGGATCAGGACCGGACCCTGCAGCTCAGCCGAGAGGAGCTACGGGAGCTCCCTGGCTGTCTTACTGTGAACAGGAGACATGCAAAAAGAAATTAAAAGGTCATCAGAAAAGGTTTCCAGCAATCCACCAGCACTCCACCTCAGGGAGGTGATTCTGACCCTCTACTCTGGTGAGACCCCACCTGCAGTACTGCATCCAGCTCTGGGGCCCCCAACATCAGAAGGACATGGACCTGTTGGAGCGGGGCCAGAGGAGACCACGGAGATGCTCTGAGGGCTGGAGCCCCTCTGCTGGGAGGACAGGCTGAGAGAGTTGGAGTTGTTCAGCCTGGAGAAGAGAAGGCTCCGAGGAGACCTTAGAGCCCCTTCCAGTCCCTAAAGGGGACCGACAGGAGAGCTGGGAAGGGACTTTTTACAAGGGCATGGAGTGATAGGACGAGGGGGAATGGCTTCAAACTGGAAGAGGAGAGATTTAGATTAGATATCAGGAAGAAATGTTTCCCTGTGAGGGTGGTGAGCCCCTGGCGCAGGTTGCCCAGAGAAGCTGTGGCCACCCCATCCCTGAAGGTGTTCAAGGCCAGGTTGGACGGGGCTTGGAGCAACCTGGGCTGGTGGGAGGTGTCCCTGCCCATGGCAGGGGGTGGAACTAGATGACCTTCAGTGTCCCTTCCAACCCAAACCATTCTATGAAATACAAAGGGTAAGAAATTGCCTAGACCAACTCTTGCTGCCTTTAACATATATATACACACATTGTTCAGACTGTTAACCTAATAATTTCAGCGTGTAGCCCATTGCTTAGATCAGCCTTTACAATAAAGGAAAAAAAGGATGGTGAATGCCACGCAGCTTTTTAAACAACTCTCAGAGTCTTTAAGAAAATTGCACACTGCTCAATCTGATTTCTAGTTATCAGACAAATCAGTCAAAATTACAACACAGTGTAAGTATGAATACACATGAGGAGTCAATACAACTTTTCCTGAGTGTCTGAGCAGGGTGTCAATCCCTTGGTTCCTTAAACTTCGCATGTGGACAGGGCTGACCTCGCTGGACTGTGTAATTCAAGCAAGTTTTTGACACTGCCTCTTAATAAAAGCTCTTACAGAAACTCAGCTGTCGCAGGGTAAAAAAGGGAATATCCTCTTCTGCAGGAGGGTTAAGAGGTACAAAGCGCACCCCAAGAATGCGCGGATCTGCAGCGGGATTTGTGCTCTCCAACATGCTCTGAAAAAGAAGGTTGAGAAAACCATCTGTGAAAAGAAGGTGAGAGCAAAGGAAAGGGGATAAAGTTTGATGATCACGTAAAACTTTTTGGAGTTAAAAACTGCAGAGGAGCTGCTGATGGATACTGGTTAATAACCCAGATTGGGCTTGGATTCAGTGCCGATGGATGCAAAATAACGCACAAGGGGAAAGCTGACCTCACCAACAGCTAGACAAGGGTGTTACGGCTGTGCAGAAGTCACTGTGCAATGGGCTTTTAAATTACAAGCTCAGTGTTCAGCCCTGGTCAAAAAGACAAAGTTATTAGGAAAAGAAACCGAGAACCAAGAAGAAAATCCTACTTTGACACTGTAAAAACCCGCTGTGGGTCCCTATCTTCAACCCCACACGCAGCCCCGATGATCTCCAGGCTGCAAGCAGAGTAAAGCACAGCACGAAGGAGCGCTGAAAAGGGAAGGGGAGGAGGATTAGGGACATCTCACCCCTATACAAGGGACCTGCTCCAGGACTCCTGGAGGCTGGAAGGGAGATACAGCCTCCTTCTGATGTGCTCAGGAAAGGCTGGAAAGAGGTGGAAGGGTTGGGTAGACATAACAGATATCTGTAAAATAAGAAATGGTGTATAAAGGTGAATAATGGGTAATTTATCACTGCACCTTCTCACGTGTCAAGAAGTAGATATTAAACTGAACATAGAAAAGAAAAGGACGAAGACTTCACTGCCACAGGAGCCAAATCTGTAGGCTGTCTAAAACAAAAATAAGAAGAGAACGCCAGTGTGAGATGCTGAACTGCTACGGACACCTCTTGTGGCTCAGGGTACCATCGAGATGCCCACAGGCAGGAGCTGATGGACACCAGCAGCAGCGCTGCCGTGCTCTTGCCCTTCCCTGTCCTCAAGCATCACCACAGTCCCGGCATCTGCAGACTTGGGGGGCATGGTGCTGATTAACATCATGTTCATTATTCCAAAGAGACCTCTTGTTGATGGAGTGCGCCTGCCGGAGAAGCGTGCCGTCAACGGCAGTGCTGGAAACATCGACGTGGAAAGGACCCGTGGTTCTTATTTCAACAAAAAGGGATAAATTACCATCCTTACAAAGAGGTTTTTCCACGTGATTCTTGTGAAATGACTGCTAGATGACTAAAACCCTGCAGTAAAAAATGTGAGAAAACTAAAATGTAAGCAAATCAGTGAAAATAACTATGTGACAGCAATTCAAATAGCTCGCACGCTAGCACGAGATTAGGAAGTGGCAGTTTCAAAGGGATTTACATGATAAAATACCTAAGAGAAAAACCTACTACATAAATGAGATAAAGGATCAGATAAGAACTCATACAAACTCGAGTTCTGTGAGCAACACAAGAAGAAACGGCAGGCAAATGTATAGGAAGACCTGCTCTTTTGTATTTTACAGTACAAAGCCCTACAGACACTCGCTGCATGCTGATGCCTTTCCCCTCTCCCCTCGTAGTGTGTTTGGAAACACTATTTTTCCTTTGTAGGATCAGTTACAGCTCCCAGATTGAGTTATTGGTGTCTTTGTCATTGGGGCTTCAATGGCACAAAATATCCAGGTTTGGAAAATCAGTGTCACCGGGGGGAAATAATTGCATTTGAGACGTATTCACGCAGTCCTCCCCTGCACTAAATTTAGTACATATGCAACCCCGTGCCACGAACGACAAGTAATTCTGTCAAATTAAATGAACATTGCCCACCTCGCGGACAAGCAATGAAAAAAGTGATGAACGGTGTAGGTGGGTTTGTTTTTCTTATCATTAAGATGTTGCCCTTTCAGGATAGACTTAACCCGAAGTTCTTTGAGAAAAGTAGCTAATGCCTTACCATGACACCTTCAAGAATGGGAATGCTCACGCTTTCCACTAATCCCCTAACAGAAATCAGGTTTGCAGCAGAGGGACCATCAGCCTCACTCTTCAGACCTTCAACATTCGTTCCAGAGCGTGCATTTAAATGTGGTTTGTGTTACCAGATAACCGCAAATCCAATTTTCCTATAAAGTGAGTTGCAATTAAAAGAGAGGCGGCCATAAGTGCCCCACGTGTATATTACGGACCAGATTTGAGACAGTAACATGACACACTCTGTCCTCATCCTTACTTGGATACTCTAAATCCCAATACTCTTCCAGTCACCTGGAAATTTTACCACCAGAGTGTTTGATATTTATTTTCACATCAGAAAGAAATATGTGCAGTTGACCTGTGCCCATAACCTCAACTCGATTATGTTCTCTCATCAAGAAACACTTATTTAGTTTCCATGTGCGTGTTCTGTCTTGTGCTAAGTGCTGGAAATCAAAACAATGAGCAGCACTGACCCAAACACCCTAATCCAGCCTTGGCACATTGGATCCACAACAAAGGTGAATCTTCCCCAAGGAAGAAACCAGGTACCTCTAGCGAACTCTGGTTTACATAAATATATACCAATCGGCATTTGTTATTAGGTCTAGTCTTTAATCCTTCATCAGCTGGATCCCGTAGAAATGTTCCCATTATTTCACCCAGCATCAGTATCAGTGGCATTATGTATTTGCCCTTTTGAACTGGTTTTAGCCTGTTTTCAGCCTCAATTGTGCAGAAATCCAAGATTAATCCCAAAGGAGTACACCAGGGGGTTAAATCTCCCAGATGCCTGGACTGCCGGCCACGCAGCTGTCACTGCTGCTTCACAAACGCTTACATTTAGGAGAGAACTTTTAACATCCTTCTTAATTATCAGGAATTGCTCCAGGTCCAGGAAAAAACAAGCTCGGCAGAGAGATTTTCAAACAAGGTCAGGCGCTCAGCTCTGCTGAAACCTCATTAGAAAATATTTATATGACGGGTTATTTCAGAGAGCGGAGCAAGGCGTAATTATCCTCCTGAATCACATTGTTCTTCCAATATTTTCTGCCTCTAATACTGCCTCTTTGGTAGTCGTGGCAATAAGCTCTTAGACAGGCAAAGACCTACTGCAAAGAAGCTCATGGATACGATTCTGAGTTTTTTTAGTAGCAGCCTCTGCTAAACTATACATAGCGTGAAAACACTCCCTTGCTACAACCCAACTCTTTATGTCAATGTTTTGGAAGTCTTCTAAAGCTCAAGCAAAGCGTTGTAACTCAACTGCTGTCATTTAAGCTGCAGTGACGCTGTGGTTTATCACGTTTGCGGTGCTGACAGCCTCAAACCTCAGTGACCAGCAGCAGTTCTGCCATTCCCAAGCAATCACACCCACTCCTGCAGCAGTTTAGTATCGACCTGCTCGTGGCTCCATATTCCACAGCTGCGAGTAGCTTTATTTAATGAGACTTTTATTGGAATCCTTTTAGAAAATTGCTGGGACTGTGGATCGTTTGGACATTCAAAATCCATTCTTACATGGTTGCTCTTATCTAATCTCGATTAATCCTCTCCCAAGATTAGACTCATCGACGGGAAGTAAAGAAGTATATTTGGCTATAAAATGCATTTCATCAAAATACCAGGTCTTTACATTATACAAAGCCTCAGAAAGAATATGCAACAGGAGGAAGTGGAAGCACAGTTCCTCTACAGCCACAACCGTGAACACAGGACTCCAATCTCTTGGGAGGAAAAGCCTCACCATTTTTGGTGCATGCCAGCACACAAAAGGTTTTGATTGAAATAAGCGTGTTTCAAGGCTTACAGTATCTTTCATCCCGCTCCTTTCCCACCATTTCTTTAATTTTACTTTATTTCCAGCTACACCTGGTTCATTAGACGTCTCAGAGGCGTCTTAAACTCTTTTCAAAAGCTACGTTGTTTTTTGTAAAGTAGGTACAGAACCACATCAAAGCGGAGGTTACAAATCTCTATCCCAAAGCAGAGTTGCGGCCTCTCGCAGCTCCGGCCAGCAAGGCACTCTTCAGGTCATTGCGTGTGCCATGTGGTAAATGAAGGGCAAGCAAAAAGGCTGAGCAGAGGCAGGACGGTGCGCTACGTTGGGCACGTGCAGCCCATGCAATTAGCTTTACGCTTTTCAATCGCTCTTCCAATCCTTAAGATTCACATAGCTGCTTCAAAACATGATTTCTGCCACTTACATGCACGCACACCTGTGAGGTATTATCCCAGTTAGGGAGAATTTCCCTGTTCCTATCCATATTGACACCCATGCGCCATCAGCAAATTCTAGCCCATGCCAGCTGCCGTACCACAACCGATTCCTCCCCACAGGGTATCGGTACGGGGATGGGAAGACAAGGACTCGCGTTTGGCAAGCCCTTACACCAGCAGTACGCACGGAGCAAGTGAGAGGACGACTACAATAGTCTGCAGGCTCTTGTAGGACTTTATTCCTCAATGCCACAGCTCAGGCAAAACACCAAACCCAGCAACTAGGTCTAAAACCACAGAAAATCCAGTTTTTATCTAGCTAACCGGTAGAGACAGTCCAATCTCTTTTCTGTAGCCCAGTCCGAAGCTACACAGAACGAGGCTCAAAAATTTCGGAGGCTTCAAGGGTTGATTCAGTTTATACGTTGTTTTCTGACAGCTGAAAACAAAAATGATATATTTCCCCGGTCCATCTCCTCCCACACTGTCAGTTCTCTGAACCTGCAGCCTGCTAGTAGCTTCAATCGCATCTCCCAAATTCCTGTACTCGACGAAGAAGCGGACAACTGATCTGTCCTTGGGTCTCCACGTGACTCGTGATCTTACAGACCTCACTCATAAATGTTCTGTTGTGTTTTCCAGATGAAAGAGTGGGAAGCTTATTTGGTATTTTATGGTATGGAAGCTGTTAAACGCCTTCATAACCCTTTTCACGCTTCCTCCAACCTTCTCCAGTTCACCTCGAGATTTTCGGAGACAGGGAACCAGAAGTGTATGTGGTATTCAAGATACATGCAAACCATGGGTTTACACAGAGGTAGAAAGACCTTCGTTCTCTCTTGTCTTTTTAAATCTTTGCTTCTCTCTTAGTGCTCAATTTGGTTTTTTTTGAGAGACCACCGGGCTGACATTTTCACAGCACAATATATCACAAACTCAAGACCTTGTTCCTACCTAAATTATAAGTCTCAGCTCAGAGGCCATCAGCTTATACGGAAAAATAGAAATGCCGTATTTTCTGTGGAGCTTGCCATTTCTCTGCCTTCATTCTCCTTTTCTTAACACCCACTCACACATCTTCGTGAGACACTCGCAACACCCTTCGCAACTCAAAACACTCAATTTCGATGGGTGGGGAAAAAAAAAAGTACGAATAGACTGGATTAGCCATGGGAATAAGAGAAGAGGGCTCTGCAGAGGTGACCAAGGCAGGAAACCTCTCTGCATCCTTCCCAAATGCTCCATGGGACTGCAAAGATGTTTTCTGGCGTTGCCAATATGAGTCAAAGACAAAATCCGTCGCTGTTGTTTTAGTTGTCGTTTCTTGCTGCTCTTTTACCCATGGATTGGCTGAATACTGTGATCACACCGATTATGAGCCAATGTGCCAATGGTGAAAAAACTCAGAGTATTACAGCATCCCCCAAAATACTAAAGGAGACTGTCAGTCTGTTTGGATTGGGGCACTTCCATTTGGACCTGCCAAACTTTCACTGCAGCCTATTTCTGTTAATGTATTTATTCCGGGGGGGCTGCCAGCAGGGGGTTTTGGATGGCTATATTGTAAAAATGCCCAGTACATACAATAAACTACTGAGAGTAGATTTTGGTGGTGGTTTGGTTTTTTTTTTTTCCCCTCTAATAATCTTCAGCAGTTGGGCCACTGATTGACTGCAATAGCTTAAAGATGACGAGATACACAATTGTTTTGCGTTTATCAGCAAGACCACCGCTTGCAGCATAGAGCCAAAATATTAAGTCTAAAAAGAGCTTCTTCTTGCAAAGAGCGGAGAAGCAAATGAGACTTGGATGATGTAGGACTGTTGAGAGAAATGCTCTTTCTCCTGCTATCTGAGATTTGTCATCCTATAGAGATGCTTTTAAAAGTACCTACTACATAACATAACATACATTTAAAAGTAGCTACTGCAAAGTCAAATATTATTTCACTAACAAGATGCCATTTTAAATACTCCACATCATCAGTAAATTCAGATTATTAAATCTGTGGAACAGAAAAAACACTAAGATGCAGCAGGACAAATATTTGCTGGGCCTGCCGTGTGTTTTACAATGGGGTAATCATTATTCAAACACTCAGTGACAGCACGTAAATACCTGCTGATTCTTTTATATTAAAAGCTATTACTTAACCACAGATTTTATACTATATGTATAATCCAATTGCTATTTAGTTTTTCACTGTGTTTTACCACAATCCTACCACTTTTCGAAGACAAAATTTTCACAGTGAAATCCTGAGCGTGGTGAGGGGACACTTACTTCAACAGAGAAATGGGATGTGGACCATCAAGGCTAGATTCTGCTTTGTTGGCTGACAGCATTCCATATCACAGAATCACAGAATTGTTAAGGTTGGAAGGGACCTTAAAGATCATCGAGTCCAACCATTAACCTGACCTGACAAAACCACTTCTAAACCATATCACCAAGTACCATGTTTACCCTTTTTTTAAACACCTCCAGGGATGCCAAATCCACCACCTCCCTGGGCAGCCTATTCCAGTGTTGGATAACCATTTCAGTGAAAATTTTTTTCCTAATATCCAACCTAACCCTCGCCTGGCATAACTTGAACCCATTTCCTCTTGTCCTATCATTTGTCACTAGGGAGAAGAGGTCAGTCCCCATCTCTCTACAACCTCCTTTCAGGTTGAACCTCCATATGATTGAACATTGCATGGAAGAAGCTTCTACGGTTAAAGCCATTTTTATATCCCGTCTCTACAGAAATAATTAACATCTAGGGATGTGCCGCAGAAGGATTTGGGCGACAGAACAAGCTCCCTGGATGATACCGAATGAAGCAAGAAGCGAAGGTGGGCATCTCTTTCTGCCATCCATCTCAGCAACACTTTCACCATTTTGGGTCATCACGTTGCCAAAGGGGCAGAACCAATATTTGGGCATATTCTTCTCTCTGTTGCTGGAAATTCAGGTGCTAGACAGATCCAGTGTCCGACGACAGCATTATTATATATTGCTATTGGCTTTCTGCTACATTAAGACTCAGAAATAACTTTGGTCTCAGGTACCATCACACAGTAACTATTCCAGCTTGTCAACAAGATAAAATTCAATTATTAAAACCAAAAATCTGTTAAGGAAGCAGTAAATTCCTGTGTATCTGTAAAAACACAAGCTGCCAATTGTAGACTAGAAGATCGTAATCAGAGCGTGAGAAAAACAGATGTCCCCAGTTACTCTGGCAACACACACCACGCTAAAAAAACTTCAGTAGTGCCTTACTTTATGGTAGCTCAGCACACTTTATCCACCTTGAATATCCAAGAACAGCCTTCCCCTGTCTTTCAGGGTTGGTTTTTTGTTGTTGGGTTTTTTTAATTGATCTTTTATAAATGAAGATAGTCCTGGGAAGCCCATGATCATCTTCTGTATCTATGATCAAACACCACTGCGCCACATCCCCGCCACATACGGGATGCCGGAGTTGTAAGCACACCCAACAGCTGCTCCGTCACGGATGCCGTGACTTGCTAACACAATGCTGGGCTCTTCCTCTGACTGTCCCTAAGCTGTAGCTCATGACGGAAGGTTATGCATCCCCACTCCAGTTATGCTCAGCTCCTAGGAGAGTTTCACATCATTTCGTCTTCGGCTGAAATAAACAGCACTGCCTATGCCTACAAACTGGTGAGGCGCTTGCCTGAGCTCTTACAGTTTCTAAACTAAATTTCTATTCCCTTTGCCTTGTGAATCCATGGGGAAAGACTTGAAACCATATACCGAAGAAATTACTGTCTTAAATTGGCAGTACTTTATGATCCAGCCATAAACCCACAATTATCAGATAGGCACAGCAACCTTTTGGACGGTGATGCCGTACGCGCCTGGATTGTGGTCCCTGGGGAGCCACAGCACATGCAGACAACAGAAAACCCCGAATTCTCATGTTTCTGGGCTCTATTTTTAGCAAAAGATGTTGAGTTACCGAAGGAATGGAACAAAATAGACTTAAATTATCTTTAACATGCCGTTTGGTTTCATAGGCAGGGCTAGTTCAGAAAGAAAGAAGCTATTAACAAAAGAACATGTCAAAATTTTAAAATGCAAAAGGATTATTTGTTTGTGAAGTATTTTTCTGGTGTTTGTGCATGAAAATGTATTTCCAGTTTAATAACCTTCAGATTCCAACTTCAGCAAACTTTGCTGTTGACTACAGAGAGTGGCTTTGGCTCTCCCCGAAGCCACGCAGCTGCCACGAGGTGGTAAAATGGCACAAGGTATCATCGACCGATTACTTTTCAACATAAACCTAACACCTTTCCTTAATGGTGGTAGAAAAATATTTTAAAATTAATTAGATTATTTTATCTTATGAAAATAAATAGTCTTGTGCTCGTGCCATGCTAATTACAAAAAGAAAGAGAAAGAAAAAAACAGAAAGCATAGTCTAAATACGAGCTCCAGCAGCAGTGAGCAATCCCAGATTAGGCTTAAACTCATCTGCAGACAAAATTTGGGATCACAGTTGTAGCATCAGTTTAAGTCTAAGGATATCAAAATCCACTGCAACCTTATCAGCAGACAAGGGCCTTCAGAGGTGGAATTATGATTAATCTACCTATTTGTGCCATGTTTCTGCCAGCTTTGGGTGAAATGTCATGAACGCCAGAAGGGGAAAAACAATTCACTGCTAAATCATAAAGCTGAACTTCTCTTTAATCAAAACGGGTTAATTAGACAGATGAGTTTCAGCAGCAGCTTGAGATGAAAAATTTAGTATGAGTTCAAAAGAAAGAACCCATCCAGTATGCCAAGGATGTATCAACAGGGCGGGTTTTAGTCTGCATGTCAGCATAAAGGACGTCTAATTTAAATGTATGTCTTTGCGTGTTTAATGGATTGATGCATTTGTGTAACACACATGATGAAACAAGTCAGCTCCTGGACTGAAAGGGAAGAAGGAAAGCAAAGGAGCATGAGACGATGTGCCTGGATTTCAGTCTAGCAATTAATTCCTTTCTTGGACAGAAACACAGTAATCACAGTAATTTCCAGTTTGCAAAGAATATACAATTTTGGGTGAACCTTCATTCTACAGCATAATTAGAGGGACCTTAGAGGCTGTCACAGGTTTTGTATTTGCATCCTGTTCTCTGAATGTGTGTATCCTCTTCAGCTGAAGAATTTTTAAATTGTTCTAAGATATTCCAAATATCATTAATGCCTTTTTTTAAATATTATAAATTAGGTAAACTACATAGAGCTATGTCTTTACTGCAGAAAATAATGGTGGTAATAACACTAAGTCATGAATATAAAGCATTACGCAGGCATTCCCGGGACAAGATGAACTTTATTTTCGACAGAGTACTTGGACTGACAGCCAACTCTACCCCCATGACATAAGTCAGCCTAAGAACAAAAAGACTTTCAAATGCTGCATATAATTAACAGTAAAAACGTGACCTAATGTAATACATTCAGGGATGCCAAAGCTTTCATCAGTGTCACTAATGCTGTCTCTCCTTAATCCTATTTCTTACACACTGATCACTGCGACGTGTACATGAGAGTTTGAATTTCTGTACCGCCCCTGTTTAAATAAATTATTTTATTGATGTTAATGCTTTCAAATACTTGAAGGGAGGATGCCAGGGGGATGGGAGCAGTCTTTTTTCAGTGGTGCCCATTGATAGGACGAGGGGTAATGGGCACAAACTTGAACATAGGAAGTTCCATCTTAACATGAGGAGGAACTTCTTTACTTTGAGGGTGGTGGAGCACTGGAACAGGCTGCCCAGAGAGGTTGTGGAGTCTCCCACTCTGGAGACATTCAAAACCCGCCTGGACGCTGTCCTGTGCAACCTGTTGTAGGTGACCCTGCTCTGGCGGGGGGGTTGGACTAGATGATCTCCAGAGGTCCCTTCCAACCCTGACTATTCTGTGATTCTGTGATTCTGTGATTCTGTGTGATATCCACTGCTTAAAATTAAAGAAAGCAAGAAAGACTTAGCAGTAAAACTCCCATTACCACCAGGGATAGAGACTTGGGCCCTTCAAAGGCAACTTCAATGACCAAAGAAAATTCAGAGCCTAAAATATCCTCCAAAGAGGCACTAACTGCATCCTCTGATTTTTTTTTTAAGGAGTTAATTGAGCTTAAAACCACCATCAAAGCACCGTGTCCTCATGCTGGACCCTGGGGAAGCAGGGAGGGCGCTCTCCCCCTTGGCATGCTAACCACTTGAGCCTGTCAAGAGTCCATCAGCGCAGGCCTTACGTCAAATTGCCGCCTTCCAGAAACACCCCTTACTGAAGAGTCATGTAGAGGTTATCTGAAAACTCCGACGCTCTCCCAGGTTGAGAATCAGGCAACGCAACCGGCAAAAGGCAGCCAGGAGCATCCTATTGCATTGGTGCAGAAGAGGCAGTGGAGGTCCCCCCAAATTAGATGGTGCATCTGGATGCTGTGACTCCCGAGCAGCATCCCTGTGCTAGAAAACTGGGTTCTGGTCACCAAACTCAAGACAAATGGCAAAACAAAGATGCCAAAGGTACCACTCATTCTGGAACAGGTTGCCCAGAGAAGCTGTGGCTGCCCCATCCCTGGAGGTGTTCAAGGCCAGGTTGGACAGGGCTTGGAGCAACCTGGGCTGGTGGGAGGTGTCCCTGCCCAGGGCAGAGGGGGTGGAACTGGGTGATCTTTAAGGTCCCTTCCAACCCAAACCATTCTATGACTCCGTGATGATTCTGTGTTGTTTTGATGCATGGAAGCACATGGGTCAGTGTTTTTCTTTGAAAAAAGCAGGAAAACGCTTGCTTGGAGCCAAACCGGATAAATTCCTCAGCTCACGTGTACTTCAATGTGACTCTGAGAATGAATAAAGACATGTGAAGTACTTGAGAAAAGGTTCCCTTAATACTCGGCAGTAATAAACAGATGCAGGTAAAGCCTGCCCTGTTGCTCCTAGCTCAGATTTAAGGAAAGCTATAAAAAGCATCCCTTTCCAAGTATTTAAAACTTCCAGGAAACCTCTTATAAATACGTGGTGATAAAAGAGAAGAAAATCTTCACACATTTTACCCATATCACTTCGAACTGCACTATCTGCCAGCTCGCATCAGACAGGACATGAAAAAGTCTGACACCCTACGAACCCTCTACTGATGGAAGATTTTCACACGATACAACGGGGTGGGGGGGAAGTCTTCTTTCCAGGCTCTTTTAGCCCCAGAAGAACACTCCGTATTGTACTGGATCCATCTGGAGTTAATGCATCTTTTCTTCTAAGCTCTTTTATCACTGACCAGAAATAAGTTTCTCCTGCCTGCTATATAAGCAATAAATGCCTTCCAAACATACGATGTTTGATGAAGGATGTATCCATCTACAGACCAACTGTGGCAGGGCGTACCAGGATAACTGTCTTTCCTTAGATGGACAGCGAGGATACTCACATTTAGACAACTCATCAAGGACCTGCGGTACCAATTCCCTGCTTCTGGCGGGGTTTGGGTTGGTTTTCGTCATTTTTCATCATTATTTTATTGGCAGAAGTTTGAAGGAGAAGTGAAGAGCTCTGCCATTAAGTTCAGCAGTAAGAAACTCCGTGTGGACATCAAAAGGAGTCCGATCTGAAATGCCATTTCGCTTCTCAATGCCAGCATAGGCAGAAGCTAACCCATGCAACGCAAGCGCAAAGTTGTAACTGATACGAGATGCTTACCAAAAGGCTCATCAAAGAGGTGAAACAGCTTTTATCAAAAGAAAAAAAAAAGGATCTGCAATCTGCTGATGAGAAGACGACGGATTTTGAGCGCGCAAACAGCACCCAGGGCTTTAGCTCACGTTAAGCAGATTAAGACGGCTGGACTTTTGCAGACTTTTTCTAATGTCTAAAATTATCCTCTGAAACGCGGTGGGGGGGTGTTTGGGTTTAGAGTTTTTTTTTAAATAATCACTGTGTGGATGCTCAGTTTCAAGATATATATATTGAGGAACATACATTTTAGCTATGGACACTTAGAAAATGAAGTTCCAAAAAAAGAGGAAAGCAGTGCAGTTTTTTAAAATAAAATTCCGTATTTCTGTCAACAGCCCCTTCCCCAGAGACCGCACATACGTGAAAACTTTGGAGAACTGGGTGTTTCAAATGTTGCATTTCTCACAGCTTGCAAAAATAAATAACAACATTTTTACTTAAGTACAGGAAGGTTAAAGACAGAAGATTGAAACATAGGAAATGTAGGGCAGATTTGCTCCAAACCTCAAGTGTCTCAAGGAAACCTATGAGACTTCCAGAGAACTATCCAGTTGTGAATCGATGCTCTGTTAGAGCTAAGCTGTAATAAATGCATTTATCCTTTGAATATGGCAGCTCCTTGTCAGTCATTTTTCAGCTGGTTAGAAAAAAACATTTTAGAAAAAAGATTACTAATTGGCATAACTGGAAAATGGTATGAAAGATGGCAAGATGAGTTGTGACCCACCTATCTTTCCTTCAATGTAAGGACACTGTATTCTCATTTTCCCTTTTTTAGATATAAACTGCCATTCACACAAATCCAAACGTGATTTTTTTTCATGATGGATTCAACATTAAAACCAGGGGCCCTTAAAAAAAAATCAACTGGGATTTGCTTTTACCACCTATTCCCTGACAAATCTGCTTTTGGAAACATATTTGGCTGTACACTGGCTGCAGGACAGAGCCTTAGTATTAAATTCATCAACCTTATTCGTGCCTTAGATATTTAGTTATGATATTTATTCCCTACCGGACATTTCTTTAACCAGGCTATGCAAACAGGAGACATGGAACAAAGTTTAGACACACCACCTAACATACATACTTTCCTTGGAACCTCTTCAAGTTCAAAATGTAAGCGAAGAGTAACAACTTTTGCATGCAGTGAAGTATTTCTGTTTTCTCAATGTTTCAGAGCAGCTCAGAAACAGGACGTGCTGGAGATGCCCACCGGGATGGCTGAGGTATTGCCCGGAATAAAATTCAGGAAAACCAAACCTGTGCTTGTGGGTGACACGGGGCAGTGGATGGGTTCCTGCGGGTGTTCGTGGTGCGTGATACCGACCCTACTCCCCAAAATTCAATTTTAAGACAGCACTGAAAAAAAACGCAATGGTCTTAAACCAAAATCTTTGTGGCTCCTTCCGGTTATAAAGATAACACCACCATTTCACCATGATCTCCATGACTAGGCAAAGTCATGCCTCGGATGCACCAACAGTCCCATCCAATATCAGGTTCACAGTTGCTCAAATGCCGGTTCTTGTTGGCATTACTGATCTCACTCTTCTGCAAGCCTCAAATTTCCACATTTTAACCAGTGTTTAAAGAGCTTTGGATAAAAGCCAGAGGAAAAGTGGGTCCTGTAGCGTTTGGCATGTGCTGCTGCTTCTCTCTCTTGGCATAGGAGTTTAGCGTCTCCGTTAAACCTTTAAAGGTGTCTCCTCCTTGTAACACAGCACAAGGACATTATGAATGTCAAGCAAAAGTATTTTTAAAAAGCCATTTTTAGCGGTTGTCATGTTCCAGCCAGTTACAAACACAGTAAATGAACATAATTTTTACGGAAGTTCAATTATATTCAGCTGAGGCCAGAATGGCCACGACACTGTCAACTGTAGAAATCCATCTGCGCCAACTAAATGCATTCAGATCTTTAACCCCTCATTCTTTGACAGAAGGAAATGAGCCCTTCCTTGAAAACGAGCCATTTTTGTCAAGATACAGTGACACAAATATATCATCACTACAGAACTCGACTCACTGGAATTTAGAACAGAAAAAAAGTCATTCCACAATTTCCTTTCCTAAACTACACGAAACCACAGCTTCCTTCTTGCCAGAAAGAACATCAAGACCATCACGAATACCAATTAAAGCATTTCTTCTTCCCTATGGGCTACCTCTAACATCAAGGAACTACTTTAAAAAAAAAAAAAAAAAGTCTTGCTCAGCTGTGTTGGAGCACGTCCAGAGAAGGGCAATGGAGCTGGTGAGGGGTCTGGGGGACAAGTCTTACGAGGAACGACTGAGGGAACTGGGGCTGTTTAGCCTGGAGAAGAGGGGGCTGAGGGGAGACCTTATCACTCTCTACAACTACCTGAAAGGAGGGTCTAGAGAGATGGGGACTGACCCCTTCTCCCTCATGAGAAGTGATAGGACGAGAGGAAATGGGTTCAAGTTAAGCCAGGGGAGGTTTAGATTGGATATCAGGAAAAAAAAAATTCACTGAAAGGGTTATCCAGCACTGGAATAGGCTGCCCAGCAGGTGGTGGAATCGCAATACCTGGAGGTGTTTAAAAAAAGGGTAGACGTGGTACCTGGGGTACGGTTAACAAGTGGTTTTGTCAGGTCAGGTTAATGGTTGGACTCGATGATCTTTAAGGTCCCTTCCAACCTCAACAATTCTATGATTCTATGACTTCTCCCAAGTCTAAGGAGCTGAATGCCTTGAGGGTTTGCAAATTACTCCTTGAATGTTAATGACAAGTTCAGGGCAACCGGAAAGAAACTTCAGTTTAAACCACGAGAAAGAGAAAATGGCATTAACTCTGAACCTTGGGAAACCGTCTCATCAGAGAGGAACTGAAAAGCCACCCCAACCTTATTGATAAAATACAGCGTCTTGACCGACCAAAGGAAACAACTTTATTGGTTGGAGGAGTGGAGCTCAAATTTAAGCAAGCGCAGGTTCACAGTGTCACGGAGCAGAAGTATTGAGCCTCTCCAGTCCCAAACCCCCCATGTGGTGACGTACCATCAAACCCTTCCTCCAGTTGACCAAGTTCTACCTAAAAATCAGCTCTGGACCCAACCTCTTTCTACAAGAAAGCCACTCCAGCCCTCACTGCTTCTGCACTAAATCATAATGATTTGTGTGTGTGTGGCTTTTGGGGGGTTTCTGGGGCTGGGCTGTTTTGTTTTGGGTTGTGGTTTTTTGGGGTTTTTTTTGGGGGGGAGGGGGGAGTCTGGTTGCTGTCAAGTATAAATGTAAAATAAGCCTTTGCCCAGCATTAGGGTTTTGGGTGCAATATCAGACACCGACTGTATTCTGGGAAGGAAACGGTCGTCGTCTTGGGGGAATTTCAGTGGTTTGCTTTGCTTTGCTTTTTTTCTTGAGGGCTACTCAAAATTATTTGTACTTTTTCTTATCTGAATTTATAAAAGGTTAATCAAAGTGGAAGCTGGCTCGTGTTCAACACTAATCTAGATAAAAAGAAGGTAGATCTTTCAACTTAAAATTTTTAAAAGGTTAAGGCTTTTTACGTATTTCAGTGGCACAGTAAAATGGCCAAAAACTTTACTGCTGACATTTAATATTTTTCTGCGATTGAAGTAACACAGAATGTGTAAATGATGGTTTCATCACATTTCCTTGAAATACTGCATGGAAAACCTGAGACAACGTTACAATGCAACATTTACGGTTTCCCAAGCATTATTTCAATCTATTAACTCCTAAAGCAAATGTGAACAGAAAGGACACAGGTACATGCGTTACTTCCAATATATCTTCATCGATACAGACACATACCATGTATGGACACAAATACCTGTTCTATACAGATATACATATCTATATATAGAATAGATATCTATGAATGTAATGTTTATATGTGTGTGTAAAAATATATATTGAATATAAAAAACATGTCCATAAAGCTAGAGGCTCTGTTTTCTGGCTTATTATTCATGCAGCTAAGCAAGGATGTCAAAATTTCCAGGAGCGAATCAAAGCAAGACCCAACGTTGATGGACATGTAAGGAAAGGGATTTTGATAGCTAACATCATAAAGTCACATAGGAATAACAACTGCCCTCAAACTGAAGGGCTGTCAAACACCAGCACATCTCATCTCCCTTCCCTTTGTCAGTGTAAAGAAGCAAGATAAAAAAAATAACACAGTTATGCAGCCTGCGGGTGCTGAAGATGCTACAAGTGGGACAATATCTAAAAGAAAAAACTCTACAAATTTACCTGTAGGCTCTGTTGTCAGCAGTTGAACTATTTCTTCCTCAGCTGATTTTAATTCAGCCAAATATGCATATCATATTAAAAGTACATAGTATGTGAACTCTGAGGCCGTGGCACTACTTTCAGCTAGTGTAGTATATGATGATCTAATCTGGGAGTCAATCAAAAAATCACTCAATTAACTGCCAAAGTCTTAAACTTCTTATTCCTTGCCAGCAAAGGAGTCTATTTTTGGATTGACATCAAAACTCTGTCAGTTGTAATCTAGCCTGAAATCCAAAAAGCCTACAGTACTTAACCCCAGAACAAGAAAAATATCCTGACAGTTTCTCCCCCAGAAATCCCTCATTTGCATGGTTTGTACCAAGACCCCAAGGCTCAGCACGGGCTAAACGCTCTTTCATGAACGTTGACAACAAACGCAACTTTGAAGATGAAAACAAAGACTAAAACATCAGAGTAGAACTGTTTTGCTACTTATAAGACTTTTATTTTATTACTCGCTCATCCAAGTTAAGCTTATTAATTCATGCTTCCATCAAACGAAAAAGGTAAAACCTATATGTTAAATACTACCATTATTCACATAGCATTTAGGAACTGCTGGAGATGACACCGTTTGGAAGTAACTGCAACCTGGATTTTAGCTTAAAACCGTTTGATTTGCATTCTTCTGGCGTTCCCTTTCTTTCGGAGGCATTTACTAACACTTCTTTTAGACGTGTCGGTATCTAAGGGAGCAGTGGGACTGAAGGAGAAGACAGACCTGTGGGGCTTCTTTAGCTTTCTTCTAGTTTGACGCCAAGCTTACGCGACAGCACCTTCTCCTGCACTCCAAAAGCTCCTCATCAATAGTGGTTTGTATTCAAAACAGGACTGCTGCCTCGTGAATGACATCGATTACGAGCAGAAGCAATCATCAAACAGGTAAACTTTGCCTAAAGCATTTAAATTAACTTTTCAAAACTTTGCTGGCTATTTCGGAAAGCCTGAAGAAAACGTTACAATCCGTCTAAGTGACTTAGGCACCAAAGTCCTATTTTCCAGCACTCATGATAAAGGAAGAAGCCAAAGTCCCATTGATTTTTTTTAAACGGTACTTTGGTTCCTAAATGTCTGGTACTTCTGAAAATGGGAGCCGAGCACTTTAGCCGGCCCCACATCTGTAAGCATTTACGCATAGTGCAGACTGCGTTACCATTACTTTTTCACTTCCTCAACGAAGGAAAAGAAGTTGCAAACCACTGAAATCACAGGGAAAGAGTGGTGGGACACGACGCTGCTTTTCAGAGACAACTCAGCTACAACTAGACCAATTACCACGGCTGTGATACGGGTTTCTTCTCCAAAAACTCCAGGACACCATCCGTTATTCTCATATTATAGTTTACCCCAAGGCGCTTATGCTCATACTCATCAGTGAAACTTTAAGACTGGTCTTGCTTTTTTCGTGTGACTTCCCACCACAGTATAGGATACCAGAGATCCCATGATCTCACCCTCTTGGGCTCTTTCTCAGTGTGGTCTTCCTCTTTGTTAGCGAGGTAAATTTGGGAAAGTTCAAGTGAGGGTTTTTTTCCACACCTCTGCCTTGCTTTGCTTTCCTGAGACATCATCCCCATATTCCTCGACCTTACTGACTACGGGCAAAAAACATCCCTTCTCTTGCTTTTCCAAGTAGTCTACGGTAGACAGCGTCTTTTTATTATTATTATTCAAATATCATATTCAGCAAGTTTGTACCTCCTTAACTCCGAAGGCAGCCCTTCCTCGGCTCAGCTCTCCTGAACAAGCTGCATCCTTCTCTATCAGTCCTCCAGGAATGTAAATTATCTCAGCAAGCCTCAGTAGTTCAAATAAGTTGTAACATCGATTACCTGCTCAGCCTTCCAATATCTTGTTTATTCTTCACTATTAGCATACGAATATCCAAGATATTCATTCACTGGCTAGCAACTTTTCAAGGTTATTCTGATTTCAAAGCAAAATAAAGGCATATCTGAAATAGTTTTAAACTGAAAAAGAAATATGTTGGTCCACGCATACACAGAAAGCACCGACGACTATTATAAAGCAACCCACACCTCACAATTCATCAAAACCACACTTGGCCTGTACTCGCCTTACTCAGAGCTGAAGAAATTCTGCAGTGGTAGTATAAAAAGTAAACAACTTTACTAGAAACAGCAAAAAAAAAAATAGCTTTTATTTCTCCCCAGAATCTTTCTCTGATAAAGCAAGTCAAAAGAGATAACTTTGGAAAAAAGTTATTGTACCAACAGTACAACCCCACAATGTTTTGAGCATCTCTTATGGGTTTCTGAAGTCAGCTGAGGTAGAGGACACTCCGCCTCACGCCTAATGAATTCGGCCACTCTCACTCTGGAGTTCTTGATGTGAGGATAAGTTATTACGCGTTGTACTATGACTCTGCGTCTGTATGTATGTATTCATGGATGGTATACGTGTACATACGTATACACATACACACACAAAAATTACAAGCCTTCCTGGATTAGCAATTTTCCATGACAGAAATGCTACTAGGAGCAAAAATAAACACACTTTCAAACTAATACAGAAGGTTTTAGTATGCCATACCCATGAATGGTTAATATTATAAATATTATTTGTTGGACAGATGCACAGGATTCATTTTGTGATTAAAAATGCCAGCGCTCAGCTCTTTTCTAAAGGCAAAAGTTACAGTTCTCAAGAGGGAAGCCTAAACTTCTCATTAGATACCAGGGCTTGACTTTCAGCTCGATAAAATTTCAGATGGAGAAACCCACGAGAAGCCGAGAGTTGAAATGGCAAGTAATTTAGGGAAATATTAAACAGATTGGACTTAGGTGATAATTAACAAACCTATTGATGCCTGCAGACAAATTCTACATTTGCTGAGCTTCGTGTATCATTTACACTATAGTTCAGCTTCTGAGAACTCATCTCTCCTTCCAAAAACGTATCTTCATTAAACTGCACTAAGGAAATAACCATGAATTTACATTCAGTCCTGCCTTCCCTTTGCCTCATCTTGCCAAAAGTCCCCCAAGGGCGGGCGGGAGGTGTCCCAGGCAGGAAAGGACCCAACGTTGCTCCTTGCCAGCCACTGCACGAGCCATCACTGTCAATGGGGTCTCGAGGATGCTGTCAACATGCTGGGACTAAAATTATCTCTGCACCAGAAACAATGATTTAGCTCGCTTTTATTGAAAAGTAATTAGCCATGTTTGCCCATCAAGATGCTATATTGCTTCATTTTAGAGGGCTTAAATTAGCTTCCATTTAAATTCTTCTGTAAGAAGAGAGAGATCTGTTTGTGTGGCACTGGATTAAGGCAGAAGCATTGAACAAAGTAAATGCTTCTTTTCTTCTGGATAGGAAGGCCCCATTCTGGTCTTACATACAGTGTTTTTTTTAAATTACATTATTTCCTGATGTCTAGTACATAACATGCATCAACTTAATCACGGGGATAGATACCTGACACTTCCAACCACGTCAGAAAGTCTCCTGCAGCTAAGAAATACCAAATTCAAGTGCCCTTACACTTGATTTATGAAGTATTAAAGGCAATTCAGGTTCACCTTTTTGACCTATAGATCTAATTCTTTTCCTCCCTGAGTGTTTTTTCACCAAAGAGCGAGATCAACAACAGAGGCCGTGAGGATGCAGCACATCCAGGAAACACAACATACTCGCAGGATCTTACAGCGGCAAAAAGAAAACAGACCCACCCACCTGCATCTAGGAAGTGATGGATTCCCAACATAGGGCACCAAGGTCTACCTTCATTTAAATAATAAGAAATAAAAAAATTATATTCTCGAATGGATGGCATTAAAGATAATCACGGTTCTCCTGTCAGAGTTAAAACTGTATGGTATTCCAAAAATGATGCTTACTGTACTTGATTTCACTGGACTTTGGGTGGGGTTTTTTTCTTTTAATAATGATTTAGGCACTGAGAAAAATCATTAATCGATGAGAAGGAGAGGTGGCTGGTTACACAAACAGTATTTTAGATTTCACCAGTTCAGATTTCCACGAGTAGTATCTTAGATTTCATCTGCCATAATACAAGACTAAAGTGAGAATATTACAACTTATACAGAAGGCGATCAACTGGCAAAACGTGCCTTATTAGGCAATTAATTAAGCAAAGATTGGGAAGTGGCTAAGAGCGTATCATAGGCATACTGGAAGCTTAAGCTGGTGATCCGTATCACTACACAAATACCTTATTCTAAATATGAACAATATTCTCCTTTGGTATCCACATAACTACTTGCTTTTCAGTTTTAAAATACGCATCATATCATGAACTTTGCTAATAATTGGTACACTGTGTTTTCTCTCCATTCATATCCAGATAAATTCTCGTTTCACATGTACAGAAATAAATTAAATTATGTGATATTTGCGAAGCTGTTCTTCTGACTTTTCTTAATTCCGCTAGTTTATCATTTCCTACAGCTCATAAACTCTCTCGCAGTAGAGTTATTCTCAATTCACATTTGCTAACTGAGAGGGTCGATTATTAAAATGTCTGTTTTGGTGAAAAAAACTTCCTTTGTTGCCAACAGGTGAGACGAACCGATGTATGTCTGAGGGATTGCAATTACGCCAGAAGCGCATTTCCCAATAGACTGAGAGTACTTTCGGGATGAAAGCCAGCTAAGGACTTTAGTCATCCTTTGGGATTCAGTTGATTCGAGTATTTCCCAATGTCTACAATACAAAAAGCTGTACTCTAGACAACCTCACGCTTAGCTATTAAACTAGCAGAGCCAGATAATTTCCACAGTCATCATTCAACAGAATGAAATGTATGTTTTACAGAGGTATGCTGAAATGCATATGCTATGTAAAATATATTTTTTCTTTATATATCTATACATTTATACGTTTCTATAACTGTAATAATGAAATATGTATATATTTATGTATACATATAAATATATTACATATATATATGTGCACTGAATATATCTCATATATACATATGCTTTTATATATATATATGCTGAAATACTGGCATTTTGACTAAGTCCCCAAAGCAAAGCAGCTCAGGGCTCGGCTCCTCCTCTAGGAATTGTATTTTTCCCAGTAAAGCAAACCTACCAATGTCAATAATCACCTTAATTCTGTATTTTCCTGATTTTATTAGCTTAAACGGGACTGGTAATCCAATTGCACTATAAACTCCTTTAAATCAGACCACATGCTCTGTCTACAGCCGAAAATACCCATGATAAACCCACTCACTCAAGTCGGCTCATTCAAACCTCAGAACTGCCTACCACGTCCTAGCCTGTTTTCCAAGAAAAAGGCAATCGCAGAGATTGAAACAAATACGGGCTCTGCCAAATCACCGCTTTGCCGCTCATGAACGTTTAAAGACTGAGTGCAGGTCCAGCTCTGTGCTTCAGAGCTGAAAGCAAAGCCAGCCAAGATACCACCTCCTGATGGTGAAAAAATGACGTTTTAGACATAACCATGGAAGCTCTCATCTCTGGGACTGAGCAAGGCTACATTACCAGTAATTAAAAGAAAAAAATAACAGCTACGACTATTAAACTGTGTGTCTTGTTTCTGAAATTGGTCCATAACGTACTAAGTCCTTGAGTGCAAACTATCCAAGGGATAATTTCTGAATATGCAATACGCAGAGCACTTGATTCATATGCACATCTTACATCATGTCAATAAAAGTAATTTATTATAAAATAATAATACAAAAAGAATAATTAAAAAAAATAGATGGGCCTCTCATCTTCATTTTGAAGACGAGATTTGTGTTTAATAAGCAACTAAATCAGGAAATACGTACTCATTAATTAATTTTTTATGTTTTTCCACGTAACACATTTGAGGATATGACTCAAACCACCTCAGTGAATTTTTACACTTTGTCAAATACTTTTTTTAATCTGCATCACTCTTGTCCCTATTTCTGTGTATGTATTTCAATTCTGTTTAAGATTTCTTTTTAACGAATGCCTATGGAGTGTGCAAAAATTGTTTCCCTCATTCATTTCTGATGACCTGATTACCCTAATACTGAATGTCTCATTCGCCAGGTCATAAACGAATAGGTCACAAACTGTGCCATATAATACTGCAAGAGGAGCTCAAAAATTGATCCATGCAAAATGTTCAGGACTCACATTTTCCTGACTCCAGATAATAAATTATTTTGTCCATCACTGTCCCCTTCTTGTGACTTGTACAGGCCGTACATAGATTCTTGAGCACGCTTCTGTATGCGATTCCTGGGCCATCTATGAACGCAAAAAGTATCTGCTCTTCACCCCACATCTCGTCTAAGCAATGATCACATCACAAAATCACATCTCGTGATACCGCACCGACAGCACACATCAAAAGGAGTCCCAACTAATCCGGTTCCATTCTGTTTGTGCTACCACTAAATATCTCAATTTTCTTATCCCTTTGCTTTTAGGACGTCATACCAACTTGACATTTCTTAATCTGAGCTTGTTTTCCAGGTCAACAATTCAATTTCTCAAAGCTTTGGCTTAGTTGTCTGAGATTATTGTCTCGCTCACTGATCTTTCCCCATGTGTCTTTTGAGTCTGTGGTTCCCAAAGCATTTAAAAAAAAACAAAACAAAAACCAAACACTGTGCAAATAGTGGGCACCGAGTCATATTGAGACTTTCACAGGGATCCTCCGATGGAAGTCGAACGCAGTTTGACACATCAAATCCTTATCTCTTCCCGACGTGAAATAGAGAGCAATCAGATCTGCCTCATGGGTAGCAAAAGATGAATAATATTTAGCGCATAAAAGTTATTGGAGTGACATTTCCCCACCCTGAGGCAATGCAGAAGACTCAGTCTCATGGCTCAATTCTGCCATTCATGTACCACTGCGCCCACGTTCCCCTGCCTCTGGTGACCACCAAGGAATCCAAAACCTCATCTTTAAGGGCACTTCTTTCTTCCAAAAAATGCATTTGAGGAAAACTCGATGAAGGTCCAATTCTGTGTTGCCCCTTTGGTGGACTTTTCCAAAGAAGGCACAAACAAGCCATGGAAACATGACAGCCCAACACCAAACGTGCAGCAGCAAGAGTCAATCCATGGCCATTTGAAGCTCATTAGAGTGGTACTTGGACGTTAGTCATCTTCAGGATGCCCCAGGGATTGATACTGGGCCCTACGCTGCTCAACACCTTCATAAATGATCTCGATGATGGGACTGAAAGCACCCTCACGAAGTCTGCGGATGACACCAAACTGGGTGGTGAGGTGGGCACGTCAGAAGGGCAAGTCACCTTACAGAGAGACCTGGACAGGCTGGAGGAGCAGCTAGCGAGAACTGTATGAAGTTTAACAAAGCCAAGTGCAAAGTCCTGCACCTGGGACGACGTAACCCGAGAGCCCACTACAGGTTGGGATCTGTGCAGATGGGAACAGCCCCGCTGAGAGGTACCTGGAGGGCCTGGTGGACCAGCAGCTGAACAAGAATCAGCAGTGCACTGCTGCAGCAACAAAGGCAGATCAGATCCTGGGCTGCATCTACAGTGACGTTACTCACACAGACAGGGGTGCGATCACCCCACTCAAGAGCCTGTCACGCTGCCCCCGTACTACTGTATCCAGTTCTGGTCCTCACAGTTCAAGAACGACTGGAGATGGTCCAGAGGAGGGCCACGAAGATGATAAAAAGGCTGAAGAACCTGCCCTTTGAGGAAAGACTGACAGAGCTAGGTGTCATCTCCCTGGAGAAGAGAAGGCTTAGGGGGAACTCAGTATTGGAGAACATGGCAGACACAAAGAGGACAGAGGCTCTCTCTCCACAAGAAGCCACACAAAGAAGACAAGGGCACCAGAAGAAGTACAAGTTGCACCAGAAGAGGTTTCATCTCAATGTAAGAAATGAAACAAATTCTTACAGTGAGAGCTATCATTCACTGGAATAATCTCCCCAGGGATGTGCTGGAGTCCCCATCGCTAGAGGTTTTCAAGATGTGACTGGACAGGATGCAAGACAATCTCACCTAGGCTCCCTTCCCCATGAAAGCTCGGACCAGATGGTCTTTGGAGGTCCCTTCCAACTTGGGCTGCTCTATGATCTATGATTTAACAATGTGCGTTATTTTTACATAAAAATTTCCTGCTTCTCAGCTGTATCTTATGCCCTTTTTTAAAAATACAGACTTTACCTGCCGAGGTTTATGATGAATTAAACCGTGCACCCCGTCCCACAGAGTTCAGCAGCGCATGGCGAGACTTGTGGATCAGCTCAGCCTATTTTTTAAGGGAATCGCTGAGAACAACGGCATACCCAAAACCCAAACGTAACCATTGTCGCTGAATCCACAGACTTTTGGTCTTTTGAGAAAAAAACACCGACACGTTCTGGAAGGAGAATTTTAGGATTTAGCTTTATAATTTAGGTTTAGTCAAAAGTTTCCTTTTTTTAAATCTAAAGACAACACTGATTTAAATAAGAGGTCTTCTTAACAGAGCAGAAAAGACCTCTTAGTGCTGGCAAGAAATGTTACTTGTTACAGGCTACAGCCTGATGTCTTTGTGCAGTTTGGCACCTCTCTCCACAACATCAATAGCTTAATTTTTATTATAAAGGTACTAGTGCCATCAGCGAGGGGCTGCGGTTGAGGCAACCTTTCTCCAACAGATTTTCATCCAATCTTTCTCAACAGAGCAGCTCTGATCATCACCTTATTAAACAAACAGCAGCTATAATCTGCTCTGCAGTTTTAGATAGCTTCTTACAGGAAAAAAAAAAAAATCAGAGTGAAGTGTATTACTGGAGAACAGCACTGTGTAAGTGAAACTTAAGTTTCCCTTTCTGCTCCTCAAGATATGTTTTATTACTCCGGTTTTCCAATAAGCATTTCTAAAGGATAACTTCAGCGTATATTGGTTTTCTTTAATTAGTTCTCCTAATATTCAGGACTGACAACAAAGCTCTCCAGGAAACTATGCAAATCTGTCAGAACCATAGAAAAGAATAACTGATAAAAACATGCAATTCACCAAAATGTATACAGGCACAAAAAAAAATCTCACAGTCCATGCAGAATTTTTGCTCTCCATCTTATATTTGGGGGTCCGGAAGACTAAAGTCAGCGGGATGCTCAAAAGCTGGGTTATAGGGTTTCAAAAAACCAACAGCAAAAACCTATACAGTGATTGAAGAGAAGTTTATACCAAACCAATATAGTAAAACTAATTAATAGAGAGACTATCTGAAAGTTACCGCTGTAGTGTATTTTATAGGAAACTATTTCAGGCAATGATGGTATTTCGATATTCTACAGGAGCCTGAATGATTTGCTGTCTTCTAAAAACAACTCAGATGTGCAGCCACCGAAATTACTGGATTCCCTTCCCCAGAAGTTTGATTTATTATAGCGTTGCTGAGATGTTCTGCTCCTCCTTTCACCGTTAAAGCACCTTGCCCTGGTGAGCCGAACATGCTCTGTTTAGGCCGCGGCAGCGACAGCTCCTAGGTAGAGAGAACAAAACCAAACCACAGGGCTCAACACGCCTGGAAGAAAGATTCGCCAAGGGGGAAATTGCCTGGGAATAATCCTGACAACTCCTATTTTCAAACATGTGAAGTTTATGATTTTAGTTTGAGTTATCTTCCTGAAATCCCATTTTATGCCCACAATTTCAAAGTAAATACAAGGCCGAGGCTTCACCTAGCACGTTTTTTTTCATTACAACATTGTTTTAAGACAAAAACGTGTTAATGACATTGATTACAGAAGTGTATCTGAAGGTTTTCTTTTCTTATGCGGTGATTCTTATGTAATGCTGGCAGCTCTGTGAAAACAAGAGAACTCCCTGCTGCCAACATCTGAAAACATGGGAGTGTGACAAAATACATATTCATACTATTTTTCTTTTCTGAGAGAAAACAGCCTGGATATAGCTACTGATGTAAAAATGTTTATACACTGGGATTTTTAAAAATATGTATTTATACAGATAGAGAAGTGTGTAAGAATCAAGATAAGAAAATACAGCCTAAGCTTATTCTGTCATTTTAACAAATGTCAAATGAGTGAAAATACATGTGCTAGAGAAGAGTAAATCCACGATAGCAACAGTCAGCAAAAGAGATTCTTCTTCTGCACATTTTTACGTGCAACCCACGGACAGGATCTGCCCAAATGACTTCTGTTTGCCATCTAACGAGCTCCATTATCATCCTCTAAAAGACAATACTACCGCTCGACTTGCAGAGCAGTGGTTAGATGTGGAGGTAAAAGACACTGAAGCGATTAGGTTAATGCAAGTGTAACGCAAAAGGCATATACCGTGTGCAACCTCCACCCCGGATCGACATCCCTGTTGCGGCATTTGCTTCTCAGCGCAGGCTCTCCACAGCCATATCCCTCCAGACACGACAGCACCAGGCGGTTTAGGAAGTGGCAGGGACCACTGAGGGGTCTGAGACACTACAGTTTTGGAGCTAAAGCAAGCACAAAATCAGCGGAAGACGTTAAAAAAACAGTATTAAGTTCTTGGCCAGGTTGCAGCTATTAAGGTTTTAGAGACTTTGTATGCTAACCTAATTTGATTCATTAAAATCCTGCACTGAAAATAAGTAATTTCTCAAGATTCAGAATTAGTCACAATCTTTTTCGTAAACTGTATAAATACATTAAGCCCTGAAAAGACTAAAGGTACACACAGTTTCACTGTATTTGTACCAACATCAATTTCAAACGGCTGCTCGATTGCCTTTGTTCTTTATTATCAGTTTTCGGTCAAATAAAGATCTTTTTACCCCAAATCATTTAAATTAATATGGAATTTCTAGACCACATGGGATGAAATCATCCATTAAACCCCAAACAGAGTATACGTATACTGACATATAGAGGTACACCCAAACTTTTCCAAGCAAAAAGCAAAGCCAAAACCAAATCATTCTGACCTGTTAATTTTTGCAGCAGCACTTTTTCTGCCTGCTAACAATCAACATCAAATAGAAATAGGACTGCTGCATGACCCAAGTTGTACTTACTGGAAGTGTCCTCCTGGTCCCGGAGAAGCCAGCGCTGCCCCAACACGTCTACTATTTGCTTGGGTGTATTTACGGGAGCTGCAGCCTCATCTTTGGTGGCTTTCCGGCAGACCCAAGAGGATCAGAGAGCCCTGTGCCCGGGGTCGAAAGCAAATCGCATCCTGTGCCATGGTCCAGCTCAAGCTGCTTTCAACAAAATAATTCTCCCCTTATCTCTCCTCTGCAAACCTTCATCAATCAAGTCTTCGCCGGTTGTTTAACCATCTTTGCCTTCGCTAGACAGGTTCCCAGAAGCCACCAGAGCACAGACCCCGCCTGGATGTCCCTTTGCAGAAGGACCGAGTTTGCAGTGGGTTGCTGGGGGTCAGCTCTCCCAGTTCTGAAGAGGCCACCCTCTTCCGACGCCGGTGTTTGCTACCTGGACATACGCTCATTGCAAACACTGATTTTTTTTTAGTTGAAAAGTCTAAAGGAAAATATTTAACACAATAAATTCTAAAGTAGAAACACTTTTGCTGGAGAGAAAAGGAATTATAGAATCATGCATATTCCTACATTGCTCTCCTGCATCCTAACACCATTAATGTGCTGGGATATAAAATGTCAAGATACTTCATTTGTTGTTAATATATCATAGATGTCAGGGCATCTTTGCCTCAGATTTGGGTGGAATGCCACGACATGGAGGCAAACAGCAGGACTCCGTGACAAACATGCAAGCAGATCCCCACTCCTTGCTCCTGCACCACATTATCGTGTCCTCCTAAAATCTTTTCTGCTGCAATAAACTGTCCTGGGCTGCTCCTCCAGGCAAAATTGATTTCAAGAATCATTTAAATTCCGAACTAGCAACAACTGGGCTCGCTTCGCCCTTAGTATCAAGCCAATTGTGTCCTGAGGTCAGCATGGTCAGGCTGGGCTCAGGAAAGCTTTGGCACCAATTTGAAGAGGCAACTTTGCAGGTATAGAAGAAAGGTGGGTTGGGAAAGGGGATTTTTAAAATTATACCTCCTGGATCTGAATGTCTAAAGATGCTTGTATTTGGGATTCAGCAAAACAACACCTGGCTTATCTGCACTTTTTTCTTCACACCTGTGTCAGGAAAGGCTTCAAACTCTCGGCTGTTCATTTCTGAACACCGAGATGGCCATTCAGGACTGCAAAGTCAACACCACGGCAATGCCCCAACCTGGCTACAATAGCAATGAACTACTTCAGTCTGAAAACACGTAATTTACAGTCCACGGACTTCAGCGTGGTCTGAATCTTCACCACAAGCCACCCCCATAAAAAAAGGACTTCACAAAGGTGGTAGATTTATCCCACTTGCTGACAACGGGATAATTTAGGTCCTCCACAGGTCATCTTCTTCAACCGAATAAACATAATATTTGAGGTTCTAGTTCAAATTAACAGAAAACAAAGTGTTACACTCCCACCAAAGATTTCTGAATTTGGGAAATGACGAAGTTGACCTAACTGCAGGGCTGCATAAAAATCAGCATGGCCAGCAGGGCGAGGGAAGGGATTCTGCCCCTCTGCTCCGCTCTGGTGAGGCCACACCTGCAGTACAGCATCCAGCTCTGGAGCCCCCAACGTAAGAAGGACATGGACCTGTTGGAGCGGGGCCAGAGGAGGGTCACAAAGATGATCCGAGGGCTGGAGCCCCTCTGCTGGGAGGACAGGCTGAGACTTGGGGGTGTTCAGACTGGAGAAGAGAAGGCTCCGCAGAGACCTTAGAGCCCCTTCCAGCGTCTGAAGGGCACCTACAAGAAAGCAGGAGAGGGAATTTCTACAAGGGCTTGTAGTGATAGGATGAGGGGGAATGGCTTCAAACTGGAAGAGGGGAAGTTTAGATTAGATATTGGGAAGAAATTTTTCACTCAGAGTGGTGAGGCACTGGCGCAGGTTGCCCCAAGAAGCTGTGGCTGCCCCATCCCTGGAGGTGTTCAAGGCCAGGCTGGACGGGGCTTGAAGCAACCTGGGCTGGTGGGAGGTGTCCCTGCCCAGGGCAGGGGGGTGGGACTGGATGATCTTTAAGGTCCCTTCCAACCTAAACCATTCTGTGATACTATGGTAACTGGATGAAATCAATCAATATGCACAAAATCCTAATAGGACCAGCTTGCAAGGAGTTTCGTAGCCAAATGCCAGGAATAAGAGCTGTCTTTGGGGTTGAAGTAATGGTTTGACATATCTAAAAGCTACGGACAAAGCATTTCCCTTTTACAGTCTCTCTTTTACAATTCAGGAGAAGTTGTCTACAGGTTTTCAAGACTTTTTTGGAGGCTGGGAGATTGATTAGCACAGGAATGACATGGCCAAATCCAACTTATTTGGAAGAGCCATCTCTCCCAAACAGAGAGAGAGGGTCAAGGGGAATGGAAAATCGTCATACAGAAGCAAGCAGGAATTATTTTCTATATGCACAATATGGGATTTGTTACCTTTTTGGCATCAGAACAGATCTCTATAAGATTCTTGTTATGTCACTAGAGAAAAACGCAACTATTTTAACATTAGATCAGAAATATGGGATGGTTTTACTTTTTCTGGAATATTTAAGGAATCTTCCTTCACTGGGTTTCCTTCACTTGAGCAATATACAATATCACCATAATACCAGAGCATTAGAGATGGGTAAGACTTGCTTTTAGTTCTTCACTGTAAATTCTAATATTTAAAAAGATAAAGTAAAAAAAGTTTAATTTTGAAATTTGCTCTGAAAATATTTTGTATCCATTAAAGACTGTTCAAACTTGCCTTCATTTTTAACTTGCATTATTTCTGTTTTATAATTAAGGTAATACACAGAACAACAGTTCCAAATAAAATATCTATTGTTAAAAGAAAAACAGCTTGAGGACAAATGGAACAACCTGACCCTTTCTTAGTGATTTACTTTTTTGTTGTAATCAAAGCTAAATGCAATTAAAATCAACATACTCCTGTACGGCAGTCTTGGCATAATACAGTATTAAAAAAACCCAACAACCTTCTAATGAGTGTTAAATGTCACTCTAACAGTTGATATAAAAGCACCAAAGTAGAAGGTATTGAATTATTAAATGTAATATGGGTGATTTTTCAAGAATGACGACTCCAGAATCACCAGGGAGTTGCAAGTAACTGTAACTGGATATCTGACATCTGAAATGAATTTAAATAATTAATGGTACCTAGAAATGCTTTACGTACGAGTTTTTATATTGTTTAGATTAAAATCAATCATTGTGGGGGAAAAATGAACATCTGCTGACAACCCACTAGCAGAAAGCATAGCTGTTGACAGGCATCTGCCTCCATCAGCCTGGGAAGGGCCTTTGCTTTCCTATCAGAAATTCATAGTAATAAATAATCCACACTTTCCAGATCAGGCGGGTGGGATTTACCACCTCCCTTCAAGGGCAGGATGGGTGCCCTTCTCAAAGGGAGCTGCCACGTTACTCAGCTGTATTTAACTCCACGTCTTCAATCAATATTTCCACTAAAATTTCTAAAGCTTTGCATGCCTTTGGCTTGAGACTACTAGGGCAACGAAGCTGGTGAGGGGTCTGGGCGACAAGTCTTATGAGGAACGACTGAGGGAACTGGGGCTGTTTAGCCTGGAGAAGAGGAGGCTGAGGGGAGACCTTATCGCTCTCTACAACTACCTGAAAGGAGGGTGTAGAGAGATGGGGACTGACCCATTCTCCCTGGTGACAAGTGATAGGACAAGAGGAAATGGGTTCAAGTTAAGCCAGTGGAGGTTTAGATTGGATATCAGGAAAAATTTTTTCACTGCAAGGGTTATCCAGCATTGGAATAGGCTGCCCAGGGAGGTGATGGATTCGCCATCCCTGGAGGAGTTTAAAAAAAGGGTAGACGTGGTACTTGGGGATACGGTTTAGAAGTGGTTTTGTCAGGTTAGGTTAATGGTTGGACTCGATGATCTTAAAGGTCCCGTCCAACCTTAACCATTCTATGATTCTACTCGCATGAGCTGCTACTTTTTTTTTTTTTTTTGTAAGCCTTTCTTAATTCAAGGTACTATATTTGCTGTTCTTTGATTACAGGGTGCAATCTTTGATGAGAGAGATGTGTTTAACGTTTCATGTATCGGTTCTCAAAAACTCCTGTCACAGAGACATGCTTTCTCATATGAAGGCATCAAAAACATTATTTTATTCTTCTCATCTCCCTACACCAGAAGACTCCCACTGACCCTCCTCTTGCTATTCTTGTTGCACTGGTTTATACTGTTCTGAAGAACAAACCCCGTGTTTGAGAGGTTCAGTTCTCTGGTAGGCCCTTGACCAGTAATCATCCCAGCAACAGAATATATATACACATCAGCGACTCATATACAGTTTGTTTTGCTTCTGGACCAGCAGCAGTTACGTAGAATACTCAAGTATGTATCCTGCAGTAGTACATCCTCAAATCTAAGTTAAAAGGGTTTCTTTTTCTTTCCCGCTTCCAAATAATGATTTCAAGGGGAAAAAAAAAAAAAAAGACAATATCCAGCTAGGACTTCTGCAAATATTCCCACTGAAGCGCAGTTTAGTATTACTATGGAGATATTATTTCTAGTATTTATTATATGTAAGATATTTATAATCGAAGATATTTATAAGATATTTTATTACTATTGGAGTATTATTATTTGGTTCCTTCAGCTGGAAAATAAATTAATGCATTGACGCCCCTCGACCCACCTCTCTACAGTTGGTTGCCTCCTACGACCTAGGAAGAAGTGTTTTTCTTGGAAATTAAGTATTTCAGCGCATCCTCTGCAACGACGCCATTAGCTGATGCTGGTTCACCGCTTCACCTATGCTTGCCTACATCCTTGCAATAGGAAAAAGTATTGTCTGTTATAACCTTACCGCCATGCTCCTTTCCTGGCTCTGGATTTTTAGAAGATGATTCAGAAGTCCCTTCAGGAAGTCTTTAAATGACACATATAAAACCCCACCAACTTTAAGATGTTTCCAAGCGTCTGGACCCCATTTTAGCCAAGTTCTGAGACTAAACCTACTCAGACCCCCTTGGGAACACCATAAACTATCGCTTTTCGGTATCGGGTCAGGAGCTAATCTCACCTGCGGCTGGCCAGCAGCAAGGGCTCTGCATCACCTCACCGTGGTGGACTTTACTACCTCGAGGTTACCAGTAAAGCCATGCTTCATGATACAGGTCAGATAACGTCTTATAGAATACATTCACCATGCTGTTCATGAATTTTAAAAAATAATTGAAAAAGGTATATAATGAAACAGGGAAGCCTGAGCTTAAAATTTCATTGCTGATATTTACATTAAGACCAATAATTTCTGGTTAATAACAACACGATCTCATCTCCTGTGGCAGGGAACAAATTGGCTTATATGCATTTTATCTTAATTGCCAGGAATCCTGCATGGATTCATTGATTTTTTTTAAGTTTGTGGTCTGGGCTCATTACTTACTTCTGAGAACACCAACCCTTTGCTTTCTCTGGCTACGGAGGACGAAGGATAACGCAGAGGTACGCACACAGCTTCAGGCTTGGGCTCGAGAGCTCGGAAGAGGAACGACTACACAGCCATACTGTCAGGAAGATTATGTTTTGCTTGTCCTTTGTTTACATTCTTGCCAAGGCATTTGTGCCAACACATTCACATTAAATGCAATTCAGTTTGAAACAGAGAGGTGTCTTAAGCTCCAACGGGAAATTTAAAAGATTTGTAAAGTGTCTTGAACGTGCAGCATGTTTTGAGTGTCGTTGCCTAAAGTGAATTTAACAAAGTAGAAATTGTTTCTGTGATATTAATTACACAACTATCTGTGCAGCATCTCAATGCACCAGTAAATTTGTGTGTAAAACTTTCATACTGCACAGAATGTTTACTATTTTCCACTTCCACCCATTCAGAAGGAAGCACTAGGTGAACTTAGTGAAACACCCCAACTGGAGAAGACATTTCATTCAGACTGACCTTCTCTTTCTGTTTAGGAAGTAAAACTTCCCTACATTAAACAGCAACTGCAAGTCAAGAGGTTCATACACAGCATCAGTCCTGCATCGATTTTTGATATGCGTCCACAATCAACGGCAGCAAAAGGCTGGTGACACTGTATCATGGAAAACCCTTCCTTGGGAGGACCGACCTTTGCACAGGATTCTGGAGTTACCAAAAAGCACACCTTCTCAACTACAGGAGGAAGGAATTACATCTCAGGACAAACCTCCCACTACCAAAAAGAAAAACATAAACCCAACCCTGTCTGTCACACCCCCCTTTCTGCATCCCTATGCTCCATCTCCTTAAGTGATCGTAAATACTGACATGCTGACGCAGCGTTTGCTTTTAGATCTGAATTTATGAGTGCTGAAGTGCAGCAAGACAATTATAAAAGCAGGTAGAGCTTGTTGAGAGATTCCCAGGGCACTTTTTTATGTTGCCCTTATGAGAACATTGCTGCAGGTCACCCCCTCAAATCTACTGTCACTACCAAAATGGCCCGCGTCTATCAAGAACCCCAAAAGAGTTATAGAGGTATAGCCAGACTGTCTTCCAGGTGAGGAAATAGTGCCTTTTTGGGTGGAAAAAAGCGCAGCAGATCGCCAGAAAGGCTGTGCTCCATCCTCAGAGGTTCCCAGGACCCAAGCGGATGAAGCCCTGAGCAGCCTGGTCTGACCTGAGAGCTGCCCTGCTTTGAGGAGCTTGGACCAGAGACCTCCCGAGATCCCCTCTGACCTGGATTACCCTACGGGCGATCATCTTTGCTATTTCATTCGGATGGATTTTTTTTTTTTTAATTGAAAATAAATTGCAAGATTAGTGCCTGTTTAATCTGTAGCATGGGAAGACTGCACTGGATGTGCATGGAGAAGTCAACGTGGCAGATGGGAAAGGGCAGAGTAAAGCAGTTCATGGGTCTGGAGTGGGTTTACATATGTGCTAGGTAACGAAAGCCATCAACCTTCTCCTTGGGCAGCCTCAAAACTTTGGTACCTGAATCCTGGACTAAGTTACCTGGGAAATCAAAGCAGACTCCCGAAGATATACCCCATATCCTCACTTTTATGGCACGTCGCACTGCAACACCTACCTCCTCCTCCAATTCCGTTGTAAATCATAGATACTCTCCTATTTTAGATACTTAAAACTTTTTTTGTTTAGTTATCCATGACAGAGCATAAGTATTTTCATCAGCGAGCACATTTTTATGAGAAAACATTCTCTTTCTGAGTAACAAGAGCTAAGTAGAAATTTTGTGTTCCAGTGAGTATGTATCCAATGTAAGTACTTAGAAAATGTAAAACCTACCAAAAACTCTAACTCAGAAGAGCCAAATGTTCTTTATTAGTATTGTATTTGCATCTACGCAGAGAATCCTGTGAAGGAGAACTAAATGTTTTCCCAGCAAAACATATTTTCAGGTCTAAACCTGAAAGTTTAGGACTTTCAGGTCCTAAAACCAGTCAGGTTTTAGGTCAGGACCAAAACCAATCCGCTCTCCAGAAGCAATGCTCCCAGCTGGGCTTGCACCAAAACAGTGGAGATGGTTATACGCCGAGTTGCTCCACGTAAAATTTCCAGGGAAAATATGCTATGTTCCTTAAAATGTACAGAGGTAACACAGACTTAAAGATGACCTTGTGTTCAAGACGACCAGAGCAACCCACCCACCCTTACAAACCTGGATTTCGTGGTCCTGGTGGGCATTAAGGCTCCCCGTGTTGTACCCCGACATTGCTCCAAACAAGTAGAAATGCAGTTTTCAGGTCTGCTGAGCAGCACGTTTTATCGCTACATCATAATCGCGGAACCACCTGTGCTAAATAGCTCTGGTATTTATTCAAACCTACAACATGGATAATTTCTCATTACTCATCCACAATTCCCCGTGGGGCAGGATGCAACAACTGCGGGGAAACAGCGTTGGGCTGGCTTTTCATGCTGAAACTCTGTATCTCGAAGACTTCAATGATATATCCATGCCATTTATTCCATATATTTAACATCTGCCCCTCAAAAATGCTATAAAGAGCCCCACACTATCCTGTGCGGCTCTATCCCTGTGAAAGATGTTAGCAATGGATGGAACAGCTATTATGAACATGAGGAAGGGGAAAGAAAATGAGAATTAGGAGTACAGGATGACTTGGTTACACCTATATGATGGACTGATAGAATGAAAACACAGAGTGGGGACAGTGGGTTTGTTGGTTGGGAGCTGGACTAAAATCTCTTAATCTTACCAATTAAAACAAATTCCAGTGAAAAATTGTTGCAAGTGAACACCTCCCCCAGGAAACGGTCTTTAAACAAGCTGGGAACCAGCCCGGTTACAATTCAACAAAATCCACATATATTGGTAAAATATTTTACTGTCAATAAAACGTAGCAGTATTTATACGGGGAAAACTGTTGTCTTGTAAACAGCGCCTACGGTTAGCTGGAGAGGAAATACTAAAAAAAAAAAAAAGCCTAAAATAATTTGTACTATGCAGTAAATCTCTGAAACAGACTCTGCAACCCAATTGTCATGCAGCTAAAGATAACTTCATGGACCCCAAAAAAAATTTCTGAGCCCATAATAAATACATCCAGCTGCAAATACGGAGAGCTCTGCTATCTCCATATATAATTTATAGCAGAAAACACTATCTAAAAACCAGCACCTGAGAGGGAGAGGAGATGCAATGAAAGCACTTGCTTGTACACCTCACTCCTCCTTACTCCACAGATGTAGCGTGAAATTTTTGGTAACGGCAGGGTTGGGACTTTGGAAATTTAGTTTCAGGACTAATTCTGGCTTGGTTTTGGACAATTAAACCTGCTCGCCCCATCTCAGCTCTCCCTCGGTTCCCATCACCGCTTTAATAAAACATAACAGTATACTAAATTACCAGGAAATAAAGTAGAAAAAAAGAAAAAAGATGGGAGGATGTTGAGGCAATTAAATTTAGGTAATAAGCACTAATTATAAACACGAAGTTAATAAGCACAGTGTTTTTAAACTGCACCTCGTAATTAAAGATATTAATTTAAAAGCGGTTACATCATGTCTCATTCCCCAGCTTTTCATACTTCCGCGCTGCAGGCGAGGAGGAGAAGGGGCATTGGACTCCTCCTGGCATCCATCGCTATGCTCTTGCGGGGTATGACACACCTCGCCCTCCTGGAACGCATCAAAAATAATCATGCTTGTAATAAGAGATAACAATATTCTTCATGCTCAATAGCCAACCGATGTTTATACACATGATGGAAACACACAGAAATACCGAAGAGCACACTATCTAAATCCTGCAGGCTCTCTCTTCAGGGGTCCCCAGCCTGGTACAGAATAATGATGCTCCCTCCTTGTCTCCCTTGAAATCTCTCTTTAAAACGCTCCTCACCAGCTAAAAAGAGGGCTGGACTTGGCGAGACCCCTGCCTCCGCGCTGCAGAAAGCTGGTTTCATCCCTCTGCTGCTCCCGGTCGGATGCACAGATCAAAAATATTCTCTTTTTTTTTTTTTTTTATTGCTCCTGAGTTGTGCCATTTTTGTTTTGCTCCTGAGTTGGCTTGGGAACCCAACCACGGGACGAGACCCCAACCGTGGGACGGGAGCCCAACCATGGGAAGCACGAGGCAAGCGGAGACGGGGGCTCTCAGCTAATTAGTAACAACAGCTCATAATTGTAGGTGTTTTTTTAATCCAGATGCTGGATTAAAGGGCAATTCCCTTTATTTTAATCTCTTTCTACTAATTACGTGCCTTTACTCCAAAAGTACAACATTTTGCAGACAGGCACGCTGATTTTGGGAAGGTAAATCAGGACCAAAATCCAATACTAGATTATTGGTGTAAACACATTCTTTAAAACCAGAGCGTAAAGATGGATTTTCTTTTCCGTCTGCATTTCCAAAAATGAAACTTTATACAAATGACCCCAGGGTGGTGAAGCTAACACATCTGCCTCCTCAACCCCGCACCTGCCTCTGCTTTGCGCTGAAAATTTAATAGAATGATTGCAACTCTCCCAAACTTGCACTTGTTAAACCCAACTGCAGGCTACGGTGGTTCACCCCATTCTGCCACAGAACAGAGATCTAGCCTAAAGGGTTTTTGGTCTTTAACCAATATTAATAGATCAGACTTAACCAAACTTTACCTCTCAAATCCCCAGGAAAATCTCCAGGTAGCACATTTAAATTGCACGTAGGACCGTCGTGCATCTCAAATTGAGTTTTTGAAAGACTCGTTAGGGGTTTTATTCGTAACAAAATTGCATTTACAGAAAACTCTTGGCAATCAGAAAGTCCTGGGTGTCAAAGGGACCTGTTTAGATCTTCAATTTTTTTCTTCTTTAGCCATTTACAGATGCAACCAATACTCCTCCTTTCTTGTCCAAGAGGAAAATAGTAAGGAGGATTGGGCTCTTCGGGGATTATATCGTTCTCCTTCTCTGCTGTTCCGATGAGTAAAGAATGCAGCAGAAAGGGTACCGTGCCCATGGGAAAACATAGAGGGGATTTCCACCCTGGTCAGTCCGAATCTCCTCCCAGGGTCTCCCATGGAGAGCGAGAGGCCCAAACCCACAACGCCAACACGACACATCTGTGCTCTGTACTAGCTTCAACATTTACAGCAGGACTGTTCAAATACATGCATATGATTTTACATGTATTTCTTTAAACTTTTTGGGGGGTGTACCTAATTTTCTCAGTAATTCATTTCAACTTCCAGCTGGTTTTCCACTCCAAATGAGAAGGTTTCGAGAAGTAGCTGGAATTCCAGCATGAGCAAAGACACCTACACTAACCACTCACCGGGAAAAACCACCCAGCCCCAACACTCGTCCCATATCCTTCTTCTAGTTCGAACAGTGATGAAATACGACAGCCCGTTAAGCCGAAAACCCAACCATCCTTCCCTATGCACTACAGCAATCCCACAGCCTGGGTTGATCCAGTGTCCTCAGAATGAGAGATGGCAGAGAGAGGGGAGGGGGTGCAAATGTGCTGAGAGAACGCGGCCAAGCTGAGGATGCAGCAGCAGCATTGAATCGGGGAGTTAAAAGCAATTGGAAAAAGATAATTTACTTGGTCTTATTTATTTATTTGCTCCTGGGTTTCTCTGGGTAGCCTGGAAAAAGCTGTCACCGCTGGCACGAACATAGTTTTTCTACAGCAGGGAGCCTTTCCTCAGGATCTGATTTTCCCCTTTTCTCATTCTGAACTAACCTGTGATTGTCTTAACTCTTTTTTTAAAGTACAGACAACCCGTACACTTTGTCCAGACGCAAGTAATTCCCCAAAGGGAAACATGGGTCTTCAAAATGCAGTATTTACCAACCCGGCGTTTTACCCCTGGCAGATAACTTCTTGCAAATGTAGCATTGATTGATATCACTTCAGAATAGGAGATCTCAGAAAAGTGGAGGCCTTAGAGCCAGAATCAACATGGTATGGAGAAAAGAGCGATACCAAAATGTGTCATCTGTTCTGTATATAAAACACAGAGCTAATACACCTAACAGAAGTAGGTTTGAGAATGTATTACTACTCCGACAATTTTACATCTTCTTGAATAGCGACCAAATTATTTAGGCGGAAATCATCGGAGGGATAGTATATACACATTCAGGAAACTAAGCTGGAAATGGTTTATTTTCTAGAAAGGCTCAAAAAGGGCCAAGATGACCATTTAGCAACCTCTGACACAACATCGCAGTGCCAGCTGTCCTCATTTTTGTGAGAGCAGGCAAGTGCCAACAACTCAACGCTCGAGTGCCGTAAGTACTTGCTTTAGCGCAGCAGCTCTACCAACCTCCAGCCTCACATCTCCGCTCGCGCCCCACAGCATCCCCAGCCCGGCAGATACAGGTTCAATCAAGTAGCACTGACCATCTCGAAGAACAAAAGTGTCTCTCCTCCAAGACCCCAAGAAGTTCCCGTGTTCCCGGTAGTTCTTAAAAGCCAAATTTAACACACCAAGGAAGATAGGGACGTAAACGGGTTCGTTCCCATGTCCTCCAGTGCAGTAGCACAACACTAACCACTTCTTATTGTGTATTTATACAGGTGAAATATTTTGTACCCAAACAAACCAGCCCAGGCTACTTCTACAAGTGCCGGGTAAAAAGCAAAAGTATCAGTTACTGAAAATAAAAATGCATCCTGTTGTTATGGCAACTAAACTTTTTAAACAACATTAAGGAAATGACAGATCATCAAGAGCTGCATCTCGTCGTTATAGCAACAAAAATGTTCAAAGTAATTGCCTCTAAAGATTCTTCTCTTCTCCTCTGCATCTTCATAAACACCCCAAAATAATAATACGCTCTTATTAAAAGGACAGAATATTTTGCTTTTTTGCAATGTTTGTAGTTAATAAAGAAATTACTTTTGGTACTCATTTGAGCACTAGACCGTTAACCCGTGGATCGCAAGGAAAGGGGATGCTTGTTGCACCAACTCCAAACCCCTCCTGTGAGACACAGAACTAATCATGATATTGAGATAGTAAAAAGTTTGATGGCAGGAGCAACATTTCTGAGGCAGAACAATTAGTTATTTATAATAAGTATCTTGCTCTACTAAATGCAAACTTAATCCAAGATGCACCGTGCAATTTGTATAACAGCATTAATTTTCACGCAGTGTTTAGAAACAGCAGGATTTGCTAGATTTTGAGAACCAGGAAAAGAAGTAAACAAGAAAGATTTTTAAGAGTCAGATGTAACAGATGAAGGAACAAACCTTCTTTAGGTGTGTGATAGATTTGTTGAGCTTCAACTGCTGATGATAACGGTACTTCTCAATCCCAATTAAACTTTAACATAGCATATTGCATAAATATAATTCAGTACTGGCAGCAAAACACTGTGTCGGCACATAGCAGTAGGGTGTTGTAGAGACTAAGAATATTCCCCCTTTATTTATGGTAAAATTAGGGCAGTGAATACATTTTGCTCAGATGTGTGTGTGCAGAAGATACAAAAACGTAGTCATTTTGTAAAAATACAGAACCCTAAAAGAAAGTCTCCAAACCACCAAAACATTGCATTGTAAAGAACAGAATACTGCCCCAAAGTCCTATGTATTATGGTTTTAAAAAGTGCCAAAAATAATCTTTCCTCAACTGGCAGCATAATCCTGTCAAATAACAATTACTTTTTAATCCAACATTATGGAATAATCAGAACTACAAATAAACATGGCAGCGCGGCTGATATGGATGGGTAAGAAAACGCAATGACAGATTTATTGCTGGAACTGGGTAACTTGTACAAACGAAGCATTTACTGTCCCAACTGAGAGTACACTGCTAATGACACCCGCCGAGGACCAGCCCCCAACGCTTTGAGCATCTTTGCCACGTCCCTTTCTCCTTCCCCAAAATTCACCTGTTGAAGATGAATCCGTATCAGAAGTTTAGTCTTAACTAGAAAAGTTTCCAGTGCGTGGATGGATCTCAGCATGCTGCCTGCTTTGTGGTACGGCATTTTCCTTTATGGGCGATTCTGAAATAAGGAAGGTTTTACACACGATTTTTTCTTCCCCCAAATATATTTCTTCTAATGCATTTTCAAGTCGTCATTTGTATCCAAGCACCACCATACTCCAGAAAACTGCCAACGTACCTGTCTGTATGTGAAAACAACATAAAAGCCCATCATGAACCAATGGGTATTTTAAAATCAGCACAACTGTCTCAAGCTGCTCGAAATTGAAGTTCTAGTTTTGGTCTCTTTTTTGAAAGAATCCCAAACATGCAGGCACATGGCCTCCCTCCATCCTTCCCAAATACCCGGTGACCTTCTGGACCATTTTTGGTTGGATATGATAGGGGTATAATTAAAACTAAGCTCAAAAGCAATTAATAGCACAAGCCTTCTGCAACTAGGTGACTGGGTTTGAAGAGGAGATCTCATGATACTGTGAGGGCCAGACAATAGCTCCAAAACTATTAGAGACTCTGTGAAAGCCCCTAAATGCCCCAAATAGGAGAAAAACTTCACTCCGAATATATGTTTTCCTAGATGTATGTTTTCCTAGTAAGATCAAGGGAAAAATCAGGCAGCGTGCCTTCAGGCTCGCAAAAATACCGTATTAATATCAATTTTTATGGTGCTCTAACCAAAAGCCATTCTGTTAGGTGGCAGCAGGGACAAAAACCACGTGAACTTTGCTTTCCCTAAGTGAGAAACAAGAACACTCGCATCGGGGAAAAGTTACAGGACAGGTATTAATCCTTAGAGTCAGGCAAGAACTTTCATCCTAAACACAAAGCAAACAAGATCTGGTTTTCTCCCTGGTTTCCCTAGCAACTGCGTTGTCTCTTCTGAGCAATAAATTGGGGATTGTGCAGTATCACCTACCGAACAAAGCTCCGGTATTCATACAAGGGCTCTCCGCTGGCATGAAACCGGTGCCAGAGCAGACCCTGAAACTGCACAGGGGTCTGTACGGTCCTCCACCGGACGGGGACCTCAGCTTTAAGTGGGTGATGTCCCTTGGAGAAAGTTTTCTCACTGCACATGGTTACCCACGCTCGCTGGGACGCAGAACGGGAGGGCAGGAGGCACCCGTGTGTGCGCACAGACTGGGAAGCAGCGTTAAACAGGCAGCTACGAACTCACTTATAGCTTGAGATGGTGTACTCTGCCTCAAGGGCACGGCAACAGTTATTTACTATACACCACATACCCTCTCTCTGGGATTTAGAGATGTAAAAGCATTAACAAATCTCCTTTTACAGGTTACAAGTGCTGGCAGCGTTCGGCGGTCTTTAATTTTAACGCAAAACCAGGAGGAGCAGCAGTGCCCTTCTGATGACTTTCTGTAAGGCATCCCTTCCACGAAGGATACTCCCCATAAGTTTAAACTCCCCAAAATTTTAAGAACTCCTTGATGTGCGACTTTTTTGGAAATTGAAGGTTATTTTGCGCTATCCAAAGTGTTCATTTTCACATGTTTAAAAGGCTCAGAGGCAAATACATGTTAATTTTTTATTTGGATGCTTCATTTTTCCTTCATTCCTCCAAAGTAAAAGTTTTACCCTGTGGGAAAAAAAGGCCCATTTGCATTAAAAAGCCGTAATATGTATATTTTAAAGCAATGGAAAACTCTTGCATTTAGAGCATTTAATGCTGTGGAAGGTGGGGGTGCCCTTCCTGAGGCTTACCTCGAAAGCTACAACAGTAAGAGATGTTATGGGGATTCAGTTACTGTTTACTCCATTCAGTTTTGGTCTGGGCCATCTCCTGAAGATTCGTGTATTCTCAGCTTCCGTAAAAAGCAGAGGGTATTCAAACATTTCAGACACATTAGAAAATGTTGGAAATTTCTGGGAAGGAAAGGGAAAACAAGGACCTTAGCGTGCCGGAGTGGGGGAGCGTGGCTAAAGGTCCATATCGCAGATTTTAACGGGACAGCCAAGTCCAACACTTGGCTGGATGCTGTTTGAGAGCACCTGAAGACACAGCCCTTTACACTGAATAGTGGTTTGCTGAAAAGCTTATAGAAACAGAGCCTAAACACTATGAGAAACTGGCTTGCTGTCATTTGCTAGGAAATTAAAGATTACCTATGGGTGAAAGATACAGCACAAAGGGTTTTTTTAAACTTAATTTTAAAAACAAACTCTACGATCCTACTTAAGAGATAGCTCCAGGATCCTACTTACAGGTAAAGATCAAAATACATACCCGATACAGCATATATGATTGCATTCTGTACAAAATTGCTCTCGGCAGATCTTAGTAAAGTCAATAAGCACAATTAGCTCAGCTGGCTTAACGACACAGCAAAGGAATGCATGCCTGGCTGCTCAATATGCCGTGGATCAGCTGGGTGCCACCAGGTCCCCAAGCTCATCCACCACTGCTCTACCTGGTCACCTCAAGTAAATCCAGGCCAGAAGTGCATTGGAGCGGTGCACGTAGGATACCCTTGGAAACGTACTGCCAATGCCCTGTCAGTAGGACACAGAGGAGGAACAACTTTTGACGTGGTGGAAAAGGAAACAGTGGAATAATCTGTTTTCCATAGCAAAATACAATTCCCTCCATTCTTACCTCTCTGACACTAAGACTAGACTTATCTTGAAGGAAGAGGATGCAGACCTTTCTCCTCTAAAATATTTTCTGTAGCAATTTGGTGCTGCCTAATACCTTGCAGAGGTTTTGGTTGGAAGGGACTTTGAAGATCATCTAGTTCCACCCCTCCTGCCCCAGGCAGGGACACCTCCCACTAAATAATTGATTGAATTAAAAAAAAACAACCAAACCAAAACAAAACAAAAACAAACTCTCTGCTCTCCTCTCATCACTGCTGCCGTACAGTTTCCAGGGAAGCAGGGAGAATGACATAGGCTTTAGCGTTTATCAAGGACATGACCTCATCCTTAAAAAACAATGTAAAACACAAAAGACCCCCTTCTTTTTGTTCAAATAGAGATATACAGTATCTCAATATAGCCCATGTTATACTTACACTGACTTACTAATACACTTTAAAAGCAGACTCTGTCTTTGTCCACAGGCAAAAATCACTCCTTTACTGCATGTTCTTGTCCTTGAGATGCTCTCCTCTTATCCCCTTAACAGATCTCTTTTTTTATGTGTGTATCAGAAAAAAAATATGATTGGGACCAGCCTAATTTGCTGTGATTTCGAGAAATCTAAATGAGATTAGGAGCTGCCCGAGCCCCACCGTATGCTCTGTGACTCTGCTCAGCAACGTGCTGAACCTACAATTTTCATCATTATGGAAACAGATACTGTAAATGCAACTCAAAGGCAATGTCTAAATTTATAATAGGTAATACCTGGCACAGGTGACCAGCATACGCCACAAAGAACCACCAGAGCTCTCCATCGCCTCCAGTTTTCCCAGGGAATGGCATGGAAAGTTCATTTTTGGAGAAGGAAAAAAAACTGGATGTCATCTGCTACTGCAGACGAACGCAAAATATCATTGTCTTGACACTGTTCCGCAATATTTGAATTGCTGCTTTGAGTTACGCTGACAAGTTAATCGATGCAATGTCAGGATGTTGTCGTGATTATTTTTATTTTGCTGCACGTCTCCTCGATGACTAATTGGCTGTTCAGCCATTCAAGGTTGAACAACAACGATGCAAACGTTCCAGCAACTCCACTTATTATTATAGGTAATGGTATTTTTAATTACACAGAAGCAGCCAGCGCTGCTGATCATTAACAACGATGACATCCATTTATACCATAAAGCGTGTTTAGCAAGCTGTTGCTGCGTAAGAGAATATGCTTAAATGTTGATTTAAAATAGGGAAGAGTAACAATTCTTCTGATGATACCAAGGCATTAAAAAGCTGCCTTCACCTCCACTGCGTTTTGGTATTATAGATATTAGCTCTCACAGGCATCACGCTCGGAGAACAGGAAAATGAGCAACTGCAGAAACAAACATCTCGCCATTCAAGAAACTGGAAGAAAATTCTAAATCCTTCTAGTAAATGATTAACCTTGAAGAGTTGCACGGAAACTTACCAAGGAACACGGCTGTGTATTTTTAGAATTAAAAATAAAAAAGAAGTCAGCACTTGGGTCCAAGAGATCGCATCCTGCATCTAAGCCATCAGGCTGCTATGGAGATGACCTCGACCTAAAGAAATGAACTTTCTTTCCCAACATTTAAAGAAATGCTGGGAATATACGATAGAGAGAAGACATATGGTATCAAAAGACCTTCCTCTTTGCTGTTTTTGAAAAGAAGGCTCTTTACCCCTTGATAAAAAAGAAATTCTGCTTCAAACTACCCTATAGAAACACCTACAAACCTTAGTTATTGCCATGAACACTATATTCTAAGAAGAGTTATCATCATTAGGAAGTAGCTCAGTGCAGACCTTGGTTGCCTCCCACTCAAGAGGGGCTGATTGCTCTTGGTATTGAGAAAAGCTGCACGTAGTACTCTCATGATACTAAGAGTTTATTACAGCAGTAATTTTACCAGTAATAAAGATGTCGTAGCCAGGAAGTCCATAGGACGGGGGAAGAAAGTGCAAGGAGCAATCCACTGGCCTGCCGTGCGGCAAGGACGCAGGCTGGCGTCTATAGCCCATTAAAAGCCCAGTTATTCAGCTATTACATCTCAGAATTGCTCGAAGGAAAGCACGTAAGTGATTAAATCACTGAAGTTTTTCCGTATTTGCCAATATGATCATGAATAGCATTAAAAATCATCAGAAGACTTGTAAATGTAAAAGGATGCTAGAGCTGGGCAACAAGTGAATCACGTCTTTACCAATTCTGGAGAAAAAGGGAATAAACCGGGACAGCAGAACACTTTACAGGACCACTTCTGATGCAAATCACTGTTTTGGAAAGAAAGGACCAAAAATCGACCTGCTGTAGTAAAGAAATAAATAAACCCAAGAGGCTGCTGGTTCAATATAGAGTACTTAAGCTATGCAAAATAAAAATAAAAGGCTAGCAGGCAGCAGTTAAGAAGAGTTTTTGTGGCTTCAGGTGTCCAAATCAAGGAGAAGACTGAGAAACAGGGTAAGATGAAGTCAAAAGAAATACCAAGAGACTGGCGAGATGAAGCAAAAGCCAGTTCTTGCGCATCTTGCTAGAAGACCTGGAGCGGGGAGACAAAAAAAAGCTGCAGAGGTGTTTTACCAGCCTGAGAGCAAAGGGATAGAATTTGTGAATCTGGTAAAAAGGAGAACAGAAATCTGTTAGGTATGAACTAGAGAAAATATTGAAAGATGGAAGAACGCTTTTTTCGCGCCGAGACCAACATTTCTGAAATACTTGTGAATGAACTAAGCGCTGAGGAGCCTGAGGAGCGACAAGAACACCGAATAAAAATGTTGGTAATGCTCCTGCTGAATTGCTAGAAGACTGGGGTGAACAAAAGGGTTTGAAAATAAATTATGAAGCATTAGAAATATGAAAAAAAATCTCCAAGGAAGGAAGGAAGCCGTCCCGTGTACAGCAGGGCAGCTACGACATAACCGGCGGAAGTTTTGCTTTGAATTGACCCAAAACAGAATGGCGGAAATGAAAAGACTGAAACTGATTTGGGTCCAAGAAAGTTTTTGTTCACTCTAGGTCGTGATGTTTTATCCTGAACTCTAAGGAGAATCTCAATTATTTAGAAAATTTCTTTGGTGTTTAAGAAAAACGTTCCACAGAGATTATGGATTCCCAGCCTCTTCTTAGTCCACGTTCTGGTTTTATTCCAACCTGAAGTGAAACTTAGGATGCCGTAGAACAGATCGGGGATTATTTAGCAAAATGCTTTCCACTGCATTTTCCATGAGCCAAAAGAAAAAAAATTCGCATTTCAATCTCTATTTCGAAACGCATTTTCCCTTGAACTTTCAGTTCCACAAAAGGCTTTTGCTATAGATAGTGCCCACTGCACAAAGCAGCTGTTGCAGGAGCCAAAATAGAGGGCTGAGCCCACGTGTTGGTCGTATCCCATCAAACGAGTGGAGGGACTAGCACTGCCAAGATGCGCCGAAGAGAGCCAATGTCAGAAATGCTCCGTAAGCCCTATTTCTGTGCGCACGCCGCTCACTTATCCCTGCCGCTGGCCTGCCCTCGGTGCCTCGTTATTTGTAAGACATAACAGAGAGGAACACTGGGGCTTTATATATCTGCCTCTCCTGTGGAGCCACAGCTTTTATTTCTACACCACCATTTCCCAGCTCGTTATTTTTAATGGTTTAGCTGACAAGCAGCTGGAAGAGGTTTGGGTTTTGCCGGCTGGATCTGAAGAGGGATGGGAGGGCAGGGAGGAGGCTGTGCCACCTGTAGGAGCACTTGTATGTCCCATGTAATCCATACTCCTCACCTCAGCCCATCCTATCCTCCCCATCCCACAGTCTTTATGCAGTTTTTGGAGGTGCACGCCTGCCCAGCACTCACCCTCTGCGCCTAAAATCAACATAAAACACTCTCTTCTCCATCATTTTTGGAATCCAGAGAGCTAAACCATCATTGCTGCTCTTCTACTCAAGGTTCTTCCTCAGCGTCACAAAAGAGTATCCTTTACGGCTGGTGTTCTGAAGTACATTTAACAGGTACAAAAAGAAGCATTCCTGTTATTTCCCTGAAAATATTACAAAACTGATAAAATATATGTATATTGGGGGGTCGGTGGATTTTGCAGGAGAGCTTACTTATATGCCCGCGGAAAATAAACGTCTGAGTTACAGGGCAAACAGGAGCCCACCCATAGTGTTGGGCTCGCTTTAGGCAAGGGGAAAGGATTTTTCCAGAACTTATTACAATGGCAAATTTTCTTCTGGGAAACCGCATGCCGAGTTTGTTGTACACATCAAAGGATCAGCCCTTTAACCATGACACCGTGCCAAGTATCAAATCATTATTCTAGCTTCTTGCTGGCTTCACAATCAACTTCACTTGAGCAAGGTAATTATATCATTAATTTTGAGTGCAATTTGGGGACAGATGTGAACTAAAAAGGCACAGGGACCTCCAGGTATATTGGTTCAAATCCAAGACGCGTATATAAGAACGTATAGCATGTTCAGGTGGTGCCAAATCTGTCAGCACGCCCACGGTCTGAGCCTTGGGGCACCAGTATCGCACCGACAGCTTTGCAGCCGCCTGGCTTTGTCCCCTACAGAAGCCACTTTGCTTTTCACTGCTTTGATTAAAACAGAAATATTAGCACATCTTAAACAGGCAGGAGCGCTGCAGGCATTATCAGAGTGATAGTAACGCACTTGATGAAATAGAAAAGCATCCTGTAAATGAAAAGCATTATTAACGCACTGCTAGAAAAACTAGTTACAATAAAGCAACTTGGAAAAAAAAAACCAACCCAAGCTTAAATTTTCCTCATGGTCCAAATCATCTAAAGCTCCAGTTTACTGCAAATATTGTCAAAGCATTTCTAAAACTGTTAAAAAATACAGGAAATAGCACAAGACAGCACGTTTCCATCATTCCAGCCTGAGTTTTAGGACATGGAGTCTCAGCCAGCCCGATTCGCTACTTGTCACTATTGATACCAGTTTTAGTGGGTTGTGAAAATTTGGTCGGCTCTTTGATTCAAGCTCACAGAGCTTCAATTACTATCAACTCTCCCGCACAACGCTTATTTTCATCACTGCCAGCAGTCCCAAAAGAGAGAGGTGGATGGAGAACTATTCATGTGGAAGATGAGAGCTAAATTATCTTGGCACTACAGGAGGAGGAAGGGCAGAGGTGGGCCTGTCGTCAGGATGGACAGGCAGAGCATTTAGCTCTCAAATTTCTTCTCTTGCACAATCAAAAGCGCCACGTTCTGGCTATCGATCTCCCCCAAGTAGCAGCACACTGGCTTCGGTGGCAGAGCCATAAAGAGCCCTTATATTTTGGGGTCAGTCCCTGCGAATTCACACTGCAGGGAAAGGCGCTGCTCTCCCTGGCACAGGCTTCCCGATGCCTTCCAAGCACACTCGGCTGTTTGAAGGGACAAGAAGCAGCAGAGGCAAGTGACACAGAAGTTACAAAATGCCACCTGAAAGTAGTTATTTGTAGCACCAAAGAGCACTGAGAAGAAATGGGGATAATGCTAATACCCAGACTGAAAGGCATTAATAATTGCTACGACAACTTCAACAGCAACAATGCATTTTCTTGCTCCAACTCATCCTAAGCAGCTTCTTGAAAGAAGTAAACCTTATTTATTGCTATTTCTGGATGAACACCATCAGAAGGGTAAATAACCCATTTCTATCACCATAAGCAGAGACACCCAAAATAGATGTCCTCTTGAGTATTCCCAGCAGGCTGCGGGCCACCGCCGGAGCCCTGCCACTTAATTGTTCATGAATCACTCGCAGCTCTGGCCAGAGCCGCTTTTTAATGAATTCACATCATCCCATTTGCTCTCCCCAGCCCCTCGGACAACAGTGGCATTCTGTGTCATTTATGAATGTAAATGATGTCCTAATGCAAAACCACATAGTTACGATGTCCCCTCAGCAGCATCGTTTGTTTGTAAGCACCCTGTCACGCAGAGCGGGTTGATGGCACTCACGCATTAAGTGACTTGACAGATCGTCTCATCTTTGCCTCGTCCTGCGGCGACAAACATTTTCCTGCTGGTAATTTGTTTTCTCTATGAAAGTTCACATCGGAAAATGGAAAAATGCGGGATTGATTCGTGCAGGGTGCTCGAGCACGGCTTCCTAGCGGGGCAGTTGCGCGAACCATGGAAGGTGATCAAAGCGCACCTGCACTCGACAAATCTATCTCAGAATTCCTGGCGGTAAGTAATATAACCTGAGGTTTGGTGTAGGGATGTGGGGTGACCATTTCCAATGTTACAATCAATTCACCTTTTGCCAAATGAAGTTAAAAAAGAATGAATCCTATAATTCCTTTAGGTCTATATTAAGTCTAAGTTGATGTAAGTGGTCGTTGCCGCTGCATCAAAGTTATCTCGAAGCAGTGGGTTGGGGTGGATTTCTTTGCCATTTCAAATATTGTTCAAAAAAATAAAATGCTATAATTTGGTGATTAAAAAAAAACCCTATCAAATATCTCCACGCCTAGCTGATTTATAAAGAGGAGGTGGATTTTTCTTCTCTAACTGTTCAAGCTCTGATGTGATCCCATCTGGGATGGCACCCCCCAGTCTCAAATTTCATGCTCCTGGTACAGCAAAATGACCAGTCCACCGCGTGAAAGGCCACCTCTGTCCCTAAGGCTTATTCTAGGGTCTTCCTCCAAGTGGCCCAAGTGCTCTCCCATCTTTCGGCTGCTTTCATCTGCCACCTGAAAACGACACTTCAAAGTGAAAGGCTTAATCCGCGGATTTGGGAGAGGGGGAAAACCTCATGCAGACAGGCCTAGGGAGAATGCCTCTTTGTCAGAGAGATTTCTACCAAACCAAGATGTCAAAAATCAGAGAAACGTCTACCTGCAAAGACTGGAAGGAGCAGTGTGCTCCGAGCATCAGGCACATGGAGATTCATCCATCAGCAAGTCAAGGAACTTAAATTAGAGCACCGCCACATCCGTCTGCAGCAGCTCTTACCTAGGAGTTGAATTGCTTTAGGTGCACTGTAACTTAATCCTCTTCAGGATTAAGGCCACTTCATTCCTGAATGAGAGCTTCGACACAGAGCTCTAGTGGTGCTTGAAATTCCGGTGAGGGCGAGGAAAAAGCAAAGCCAGAATAGGAGCGGCTCCAGCACTGGAAATCAGAGTGCAGATAGGCAAGACAGCCTGGTAGCAATGGGGATGAACACACTGATACATCAAGGTTGAAAACTTAAGTTTTAGCCCTTTCATACTCCACCATTGCAAAAAAATCCAGCAAGGCAGCTCATGTGCAGAGATTGCCATTAAATTGCCTGTTCAGAGCAGTATTCGAAGAGGACTGTTAGTTTTTATCAAAATATCGGGGCTGGAGGAGAGAAAACTGATTTACAGCTGGCCAACAGACGCAGTATTTCCATCAGCTCCCATTCCCAACTTGCATGGGTGAGAAGAAATAGTACTGAAGTTATTATTTCCTCCTCTTTTGTCCAAGTTGGTATTAAAATATACTTTCCAGGACCAAAGCACAGGCTGTAAAGACGAGCTCCAGATGCCAGTGGAGGTTTGGCTGCAGTGTGCTATGCCTGTTCACGGACGCTGTCTCCTGAGCAGTGAGAAGCGACCGCGGGAGAAAGGATGCTACTGATTAGCTACAACCTATTGCAGAGATAATGAGAAAAACTTGTTCCTCGGTTATTTCTCTTCTGCCCTAAACAGGACATCTTTTCCCACAGTTAAAAGGATTCGCATACTTCTCTATCATTTAATCCTTGCTTTCTTCTCTGAAAAATAAAAGTACTGACCTGAAACGTAGCCCAGGATTCAGAGTAGCCAGACCCATCTAGGAAAGCAGGGATGGTACGGCCTGATAAGGCACTCAAAGAGGAAGTTTTACATTCAAAAACCAGAAGGTTAAACCACTGCGTTTTTCCAAAAGAGAAAGGAAAGAGTAACAGGGAAAAACTGCACCTCGGGGAGAAACGATGGACAATCTAAAACATACAGCAATGACGTGTAGTTACCATAAACGTGTAGTTACAGTTTTAGCATTTATCTCAAATTATTTTTATATTACAATCCGCTACTACTTAAGTTCTAAATACCACCAGTGAATCAGGTGAAGACATACCCAGGATATACTCTTTTACAAGACTAAGGTAATTACAAGAAGAAGATATTTTTACTTATTTCTACAATCAATACCCGTTAATCTATCATACAACCGAGAGCTATAAAGTTGGACCATATTATTTGCAATTCTATCACAAAAGGGTCATGAATTTTCAAATATGCATTCACCTGCGTTACACTCCTTTAATAAATGAATCAGTAAATTTCCCATGGCCCTCGGTTAAAAAAAATGCACCCAGTTCTCAGAAATGGTACATTTTACCAAATCCCTATATCCAAACCCAGTAAATTAGGAGAGGAATTTTGGTGATACCACAGGAAAATTGAAAGTCCCACTGGCACGTACTTATTCCCCTATAAATGGCAAGTATTCTTTAGTATTTCAGAGTAAGTGTTATTTTATTGTTACCAGCTCAAAAAAGCAGGGTAACTCTGAAATGCTATTTTCCAGGAACGAAGATGTTCAGATAATGTTAATGACTTCACAGAGTATTCACTTTTAAACTAAAATAGTTCACCGCCTATATATGCATCACTATAATGCTCTCAGAGCTCACGGTTATTGAGAATCAGATGAATTAATCTGGAGACAGACAGTCTTTGGGGGCGTTGGTGATACAAGAAGTTTTGGCGACTCCATGAATAACCTTTTTTCTTTGGCTATATACTTAAATTCCTCACCATCTTATTACCGGGATCAGTGTTACATTATCAGTGGATCAGAAAACGTAGATTTCTAACTAAATCTGGTTGTTAAACTTCAAAGGTGGCACCTCCCCAAGCCAAGGGCTTTTTTAATTTTTTAAATTTAACCACGTACAGTAGCTCAAATTTAAAACTCTTGCTACAGTCCTGATGTGGATGCAGCATTCACTTCCCAGTCTAGCTGGATTTAGTATTTACTCCTTATGCCAAAATCCTTTTGTTAATTTACTATGCTCTGTTAATCAACCATTATGTTTCCTGCTAGGTTCAGCTAGGAAAACAAAAATAAATAAAAATCACTGCTTTAGAGACACATACTTTCCAATGCCTTAAACAATACCATCTGCCGAGCCTCCTCTTCCAGATGTGTAAGAATTTCTGAGCATCATTAAACTGTCCCCACAAAGTTCTCTCCAGCTGCTGCAACATTTTTGCATATTTGTTCCATACTCGTCTTCATTTCAAATAGCTACTTTCATCTGAAGCTGTTCTTAATTTTGCAAACCAGTTGATGCAGTAAAATTAGGATAATTGTAAGAAAATGCCAATGGACCATTTACCACGTGGTGGGTAATCCTACCAGAGCACGGTGACTTCACCTGACACCTTCTCATTTCTCATTCCAGAAATTAATCTTCATGCCCGGCACGTTCCCTCTGGTCTTCTGCTAAATATTAACACCCACATCAAAGTGAGGTTGAGATTTTAAGAGGGGGTTAGGCAGCTGCAGAGACTTACCAGCCAATGGGTGCTTTCAATTTACAGTAAAACCAAGGAGAATCCTTCGTCAGCTTGGAAAAATCATCAAATGAATGAATGTTGGGGGTTTTATAAAGGCAAGGTTTGACATTGATGACCATTTTAGATGGTTATCTGAAGATAGGTGATTTATTGTAGACAGCTGGAGATGAGGCCCCATCCCGGTCCCTCCGCCAGGTGGGAATGGAGCTGGGGAGGAATGAAAGCCAGGAATCTAGGAGATGAGAGAAGGAAGGAAAAAATTCTGCCTGAACTCGCTCCTCTTCTGCACCGTCCTCACCGGTGCTAGAACGGAACACAGACTTGGTGGGGCCAACATCTCCTCTTACGCAGGTTAGTGTCCCACAGCACCAGGGCGCAGGGGGAATCTTCTGCTGAAGGAGAGCACTGGTGGGATATGCCAACAGGAAAAAGTCACAGGCATGTTGCCAGCAAAATGACAAGCTCTCAAGGAGGTAAGATATTTTAGGAGACCTGTTAAGTTTGATGGCTTTTCAACGATGCCTTGTGATTTTGCGAGGACACCCTGTCTGAAGTGAGTACTCCACACGGCTCACCGGCTCTCCCACCCTTTGCCCCAACAGGAACGTTGGATTGACTTTGAAATTTAAAGAACAAAACCAAGACATATAAATACATAGAAGCAGAGACTTTCCAGTCCTGTCAAATCAAACTACTGGTTCAGCACTTGGAGGAAGCCAACCCTTTAGGACAACAGCTAGAAAGTTTAAAAACATCCGCAGAAAAAGCATTATAAGCTAATTGCCTGCCAACTATTTTTCTGTTATCATTTATTTTTCAGAAGGCATGATTTTGAGGAGATTATTTCTCAATCGAGTTAAAGATGGCCACTCTTTGCTGGTACACCGGCATTTTAGGCATTCCCACTTTGCAGAAAGATTGACAAGCTCTTGTGGCCAGACATCACTCTATTAAGCATGTGGACATCACAACCTGCTTGACCACAGATGATCTTTTCTGTGCATGGGTTTTAATGCTGGATCACTCATCTAAGCACCTCCAGTTTTCCACAGCTAAAGATCTCCTGGAATTAACTTCACCATCAGGAGGACGGTTAAGCTCGGATAAGCTGCCAGACCTGCCAACGCTACGGATACGGGAATTTGTAATGCTGGCACCTAAGGACATGCGAAATTGTGTTGATATAATTAGAGAACAGGGATAATTAGGTTTTTCCAGTGGGGGAAACCAGAAAGACATTTCACATGGACCACATCAGCGACCGGCGGTGATGCCAAAACAGTTCTAACAACACAAAAACACGTACTTGCACCATAGAGAAAGCGGTGGCTTTCAAGGTTTATAGCCAACGTGTGGGTTAGAAATTTACTCCCATAGATGCAACATATTTACAAACATAATTTCTTAAACAAAATCCCATTATTTACAGATTTTGCAAACTGCTAATAATACACTCATAGGACGCTGCTGCTGTATTTTTCAGTAACAGAACGGTAACCAAATCTGTTAGGTAACTAACTGCAAGGAATGGCTCGTGCTTGGCTACGATGCCCAAGAGAAATCGTTTTCCTTGTAACAAGAGTTACCATGTGAGTAAGAAATGGATTAAATCATTGTTCTAGGTAGAAATAAACTGGGAGAGATTTCACCTGATATTACGTGCAACAGCAACATCATTGATATTCCTTGTGGCAGGGATTTTTACCCCCTTTTCCCGATTCAGAGGCTGGAAGCTGCTCTGACATCTTGCATCCTGGTTTGATTTTAAAGACGGACATAATAGCAATGAGCAGAATCATAATAATTTGGCATACACTCTCTTGACCATCAACATCAATGTCTAAAAAGGACCGCCGAGAAACCAATTCTGGACTTTCCTGAGGTTGAGGTTTGGGGAACACGGTGAATCGCCGAAGCGCGGTACTGCAATATCACCAGGACGCTCATTCCTGACCCGCTGTCAGCTATTGCTGTTGGAAGAGACTCACGCAGGCAACCACAATCCCATGTTCCCCAAACCTAATATTTAGCAAGGGTTTCAGATGAAGGCAGCAAAACCGTGCATCTGCTGGTAATTAACCATCTTTACGGGTGACATCAAAAAAAAATGTATGTTTATAGAAGGATGTCAGGATGAAGGTAAATTGAGAATTTTCTTGTAGCTTGGAGGGGACAGTAATGTTATTGCTGCCTTTTAAATCTAAACATATGGCTGAACATTAAAACAGGGGTTTGAAGGATTAATCTTGTGAACTATTCAAAAAGCAATTGAGTTAAGCTTCCCCCCCCTTTTCTCCCTTTTCTCCCCCTTATCACAAAGAATAATCTGCTACTTTCATTTAGGAGGAAGTACAAATCACGTTGTCATTACAACAGACCCTGTACTGCAACGCAAAATGCTAAAAAATACAAATTTTTACGCTACAGTGAAGCATCAAGGCACTTAGCAGTATTCCTGGGAACTGAAAACCGGGGAGCTGAAAGTCATCTCAGTCCTCTTCCTATTTTTAATAAAGATCTCTTACCTACCTGGCTCTGTCTTCAAGGTAATTATATGGGCAACTGCGACCAAACTACATAAATTCACTCAAAAAAAGCCTATTGCAGTACGCTTTTAAGGAGCCATAACTCTCCCAGTATTTTCTTCAAGTCTTCGAAATTCATCAAGGTGGATGCTTGGATCAGAGAAACACCCTCGCCGCTTGCCACGAGAAACCATCGCCCATTCATCCAACACCTCTTCAAATAACCATCGCTCTTGATTTTGCTTGCACATGTCCTCAGGACTTCAGCAGCACACCCCCCCCCAAAAAAAACAATAACGCCCAACCGCAGCCATGGAGCTCTGTGCCAGGCACCGGCACCATCCGTTTTACTGCCTGGCGGAGCCCTGCTCGGCGTTCACCCCACATGTCTGCTGCTGTTACAAGGCTGAGACGGGAGAACTTTGTGTCAGTTGTATAGACGAGGCTCTAAGAAACAGCAAAGCCGAATGATTTATTTCATTAAATGGGGAGTTTGTGACACAGCAGGTATCAGACCTACATAACTCAAGCTACAGTTTACTGCCCAAGCCTTTCCAAAAAACCGTCAAAACCCTCCTGGAAAAGTCCTACACCCTTTAACTACACCTCCGAACACCAAAATAACAAATGAGACATCTAGTATTCCCCCCCCACCTTGCAGAAATGCCTGCATTGCCCTTCTTGTTCCCAACCCCAGCTGATTTCGCTGCTCCCTCGCCCGTCAGTCTGTACCTTTTCACCTCTAATTCGTGCCCATGGAAGAGCAAGGGCAGAGTTAGCAACACCACTGTCCTATCCTTAACCGCAGGCTTCGACTGCAGAATCACAAGATCGTCACTTTATTGTAGACCGCAGTAAGCCAAGCATCAGAGATGAGGGCTGAGATACACGCTGTAAGAGAAATTATAACAACCGACACAGAACACCGCTGGAAAACTAACTAACTTTGTGCATATGCTTTGCTCAAGTGAGAAAAGGCTGTGATGATCACATAATTATTACTGCTTACAATAGCCACTTTTCTGACAGGTTTTATTAACCTCAGGAGCCATTTATTTACAGCCACAAGCATTTCAAAGTAGTAGTAATTGGGAATATAATAAAGGCGGGTGCGTTAAAAATATTTCTAACATTATTGGGCTCCAATTCTGAAAAACAGTTAATGAACTTAAAAAAAAAAAAAGGCAAAACCAAAAAACACACTTTAAAAGGTACACTTTGCCCCATTTATGGAAAACCACCATTTTTCCACTAAAGCTACATGTTACTGCCCGATGCTTATATGACCACAGAGCTCTACAGATTTAGTGGCCTTCAGGAACAGCTCATGAAAAACTACCCCACCGCACTGGGAGCATATTGGACCAGACTGGGCAACCATGCAACGCAGAAACGAGTCCCACTCCATAAAGACAATGACTTTGTCGGGAGACTCAATTCTCTCTGCCTCTCTCTAATTGCAAGAAATATTTTTATTATCTCCTCTACAACCTCAACGCCATCTCTTAACGGCAGAGCTCTTCCGGTAATGTGTGACTACAGTGACTGATTCAGGACTCATAAAAGTCAACGGGAAACTTCGCCTTTGACTCTAATGGGCATTTAATAAAAACAATCTCCCAGAAAGGCACTTGTCCCATTTCTTCCCTGCGCAATCTGTGCTCCGGAGCTATCATTCTGTCACCATCAAGACAGCATTTTTTCAAAGAGGCAGCCAGAGACTTAACTAATGCTCGCGGTGCTGTCTACATCAACACAAGAAACAGGAGCGCCTCTGTAACACCACTCGTGACCTTGCCAGGCAAAATTTGGGCGAGTTCATTTTATCTAAAGATGACAGTATTTCCTCTCTAAGCATTTCAGGGGAGTGGTTAGAGTAAATATGCCAAGATGATTGCAAACATGACCTGTGGACTTCCCAGCTTTTCCTTATGTTTAAATTGTTGTGCTCTCCCTTATGCCAGGTCACCATCATCTTTTTTAGGAAGGTTTTAGCCAATGGGACACCCATCATTAATGAAAAACTAGTTTGTCATCCCGTATTCTGAAGATTAATCATTTCAAATGTTTCGGTTGGCTCACACTTTGTCACAAAGACTTGGCATCTTCAAGAGGTAGGCTTCTTCCCCAAGATACCTTTCTCTCCAAAAGTCTGCACAAATTACAGTAGCAAGCTTTGAAAACCAGGGATACACCCTTGTACAGGCTGAGAATTCTGATATCTAAAAACCACAATTTTGTCTGCATTGGCTGGAAGAAAGAAGGATTCCCCACGATGAAAACAGCTGGGAAAGGTTTGTGTACTGGACGAAAAGCAGCTGCTAACTGTAGAATGGGATTATCTGGATGTGCTAGAGCCCACACTCCAAAAGTCAGAAGTCCCCAAATCCCTCATTTCTTTGCTCTCAGGAACTATTACAAGAGACCCTGTAAAAATATCTTCATAGAATCGTGGAATGTTTTAGGTTGGAAGGGACCTTAAAGATCATCCAGTTTCAACCCCCCTGCCATGGGCAGGGACACCTCCCACCAGCCCAGGTTGCTTAAAGCATCCATCCAACCTGGCCTGGAACACTTCCAAGGATGGAGCTTCCGCAGCTTCTCTGGGCAACCTGGGCCAGTGTCTCACCACCCTCACAGTCAAGAATTTCTTCCTAATATCTATTCTAAATCTTCCCTCTTCCAGTTTGAAGCCATTCCCCCTCATCCCATCGCTCCCCTCCCTGATCAGAATCCCTCCCCAGCTCTCCTGGAGCCCCTTTAGGGACTGGAAGGGGATCTAAGGTCTCCCCGGGGTCTCTTCTCCAGGCTGAACACCCCCAACTCTCTCACAGCCTGTCATCACAGCAGAGGGGCTCCAGCCCTCTGATCATCTTTGTGGCCTCCTCTGGCCCTGCTCCAACAGGACCATGTGTTTCCTATGTTGGGGGCTCCAGAGCTGGACACAGTACTCCAGGTGGGGTCTCAAATCTTCTCTTTCTGCTACCTGGATAACACAGTATGTCAGTCACTACCCATTCCGAAGCCATTCTGATGGACGACCCGCTCACAAAGCTCGTTTGATGCCATATGACGGCATTTCTGCTTTGGTTCTGATTTGATTTTCTATCCAAGCCTCATAACAAGAAGAAACACAGTATTGCAAAGTCAGAGGGCCATTTTAAGGAAAATTGTAAATGAATCCTTAATTCCTTAGTGAATACACGTCATTGTACTCCGCTTAATTATGAGACTGCACATGACTTTTCTCGTGGGTCTCCTGCCTTATTCCAGAGGCCTGAACAAAATCTGTATGTATAATAATTTAATTAAACAGCAGGTCGAAAAGCAAGTTGCCAAAGATACAAAAATTAGCTATTCTCTAGCTTCTAAGGTCTCTGGTTTTGCAATTCCAATTGCATTTTTGTACCCCAAGTTTTTATTTGTAACACAGAAATATTGTTACAGCATTATATTCTGGTTATTAAGGATTTGCCTGTGTGAGTGCCCAGGTGGAAGTTATTTTCA
>VZSZ01008985.1:73124-109990 GCA_013398815.1 Ibidorhyncha struthersii
GGGTATTACGTAGAGAAGTGGAAGGATTTCTTCCAGAAACTATGAATAAAATGGTACTAAAAGGAGGAAAAGTGTAATTTCAAAGCAATTATTCTCCTTTATCAGTGATTAGATAAAGCCGCAGTTACCCGCATCATTTGTTGCAAAACAAGAGAAAGGATGGACTTAATGAGATAAATTTTGTTTAATACTTTTAATATAAACCCGCGTTTTACTGAAGTTAGGAAGTGTGAAAATTAAAGTGGCTGAAGTACTGTACAAACCCTCACGAATTAACTCAATCTTTATCAAAAGCAACCAACACAGAAAGCAGGGGGTTTGCCAAAGGCAACCAAGAGTGCACAGCACAGAGCCAGAAGAGCTTAAGAGGCTTACATCCAGTCCAAAAGATCATCCTTTATCACTTTGTAAGGACTCATTGCTTAGAAAGCTGTTCCCAACTAAAATGAAATCATGCAAAAATCTTCCTGCCAGCAGACAAATGTCTTTACAAACTCGGATGCGTAAATGAAGAGATTCATTAAAGGCTACTACGTTTGGGAGTAAAACCTGCAGAGCGCTCAGAAAAAAAGAAAGTATATCCAGGTCTGTAGTTTGGCACCCAAATTCACAGAGAACAAAGCAGTAATGATACAGTCGCAGTCTGATATTCTGAATTTTTCAAAGCTGAACTCAAGGGAGCTGAACTCCCGCACAGAGCCACAGGAGCTGCTCACAGACGGCTCTGCAACGATGGAGATGAGACGAGCCTCCACCATCGGGGAGGCTGGAGACAGCTAGGAATTAAGGAGTCTGCACTATGACGTGTTCGTTTCAAGTTAGAGTGTGTTTTGAGCTCAGTCTCTGAAGCCTCTTAAGCTATCAGAGGTACTCACTGCTGGACCACAGGCACCGAAGATGCCTCGTTAGGATAACGTATCCTGAAAGAGAGATGTAGGCTTCTCCAGCAGGTGATTTACAGCATCTCTTTTAGCTGTCTTCACCTCTCTGGCAACCGTACAAGGCGGCTGAAGTTGAATTAGATCTCCTATCATGTCTATAGTTATGCTGCATCACTTAATTGCCGTTGGAGATTAAATTATTTCTATAATATGGAAAGCTACACCAACAGTGGTGGCTACAACACAATGCATTCGTTCCTTTTACTAGCAAAGAATCCCCCATGCAAAAAAGTTTGGAGATATCAAAAATAGCTCTTACTGCAGTGCAAAGGAAATAATCAGTTTAAGATATGGCCGGTGATCAAAAAAAAGCCAGTAACAATACTAAAAATGCTGCAGAGCCTGAAGGCCAAAACCTGGTATTTAATTCCAGCCGTGCCTATCAGGATGGGAAAAAGCGACAGCAATCAGAAGTGATTTGGGGAAAATACTGTTCCGAGGAACAGGAACGCTCTTGATGACACTTACCCTCTTATTTATGACCTCCCACTACTCCAACATAGAGACAGACAGAGAGAGTAAGATAGAGCCAACGGTACCGGGTTTGGGTCAGCACACAAACCACTAAAAATTTCATCAGAAGACCACACCAGGGAGTCTGCAGAAATGACATCTGGCAGCCATGCTACTGCAAGAATAACATTTAGTGGGTTTTCCTCTTAAAGCACACACACTCACAAGTAATAAATATACTGCAGATATCGTTGTCACATCATGGATAAATCATAAATCACTTTTTGAAATAGTTCCTGTCGAGATGAATAAGAAATAGCAAAATTATCAAAGCTGGTCAGGATTTTTGACCTGTGTAAATCTCAGGAACTGAGCCACAACCCCCGGACTCCTTCAATAAAATTAACGCTACAAAATGTGGTCCTACTCTCAAAAACAGCCAGCGTTTACAGAAGCGGCAGCTGAGGCCAACTACCTGGCATCTTGCTTGGCTTGCTAATAAAAAGATGGCAAAATAACCCATGAAAACTGGGGTCCGCATGGATTTTAGGTATAAAACATGATTTTACACCTGAAGAAGCAAGTCAGAGCCCGGCATCACTCACTGGCAGGGGCTTCCAAGATCATTTTGTTCTGCTCTGCAGTGCTTCAAAGCCAGCTACAGGGGTCATTTTGATTCGCAAACTTTAATTCTGTGACTTGGGAAATGTGACAGGAAAACTGTAAAAGCTGAAAAAATTACACAAAAATCATATAAAAGTATGGATGGAGAGTCAACCTCCAAAATTAGCTCTCATCTTTCTTAAACCACAGTAGACAAAATTAGCCTTTACCCTCAGCAACAGGAGAAAATCAGTGCTCTGTCGGCAATTTTATGAAATGTGAACAGCACCAGAAGACATTAAAGCAATAGCTGATTAACATGGATTTTTTTTTTTTAGGATAACATTCTTTCTATTGCAGGCCATTTGTTTTGCATAACAAACTCTGCTTGCAAACAGACGAGGTTTCAGTGCACTGTTCCAAAAGGCAAATAACAAACGAACATTAATTTCTAATTGACAGGATGTACTGTGGGTTTTATCAGTAAGTTTTATTAGAGCTGGGAAATGAAAATGCCGATCGCACTTTCATAAAGAAATCATCACCCTTTCCCCCGCCCTCCGATCTCTGTTACAGATTCAGTAGGTGAGCTTTCAAAAATTATCCACCTTTTCACACCTTTCGGGACTGCATTTCGCATCACAAATTCATCTGAAAATATGGGAAAATCTATCCACTTTGGGATTTTTATAGCCTTTCTTCAGAAAACCCCAATAGGAAGTGACATAAAATCAAATTCTGTTGACTTTTGGTACCTACATTCCCCTCCATCCATTTTTCAAGTTTTTCTCCTAACTCCAACAATTTTTCTAGGTGTGGCTCTGTGTTTTCTCACCAACACCTATCTTCAACAAGATGGGAAGAAACAGCTTGTTTTCCCTACACCCTTGAGCTGTTTGGAAATGTTCAGAAATAGGGCATTATTTTTTTTTCATAAGTACGTTATAACCAATTAAAATTGGAGAGAGAAATCAGGAACAGTTAGGGAATTCCTTTAGGGATGCAGGAGAAAAGGGCTGGTCTCCACGTCTTGCTAGAAAATTTACCTCGTACAAGCAAAGGCCCTTTCGTTCGTGCGGTATGCCCAGCATAAACCCTACCTACAACGTGAGAGAGCTCAGTCCATCGCACAGAGTAAGACTGCTCACCTGGCACATCCTCAGCTTAAATTCTCTCTTTTCTTCCCCTAAATGGTAGCTCCTGGGGTTTGCACAGCAATGGGGTTCTCCTGTTCTCATCTCAAGTGCCTGATACACAGTGATGCACGTTACCTTTTCCCTCTCCTGCACGGCACTTGGAGGGTTTCTACCTTTCCCTTTACCAACCTGGTTTTACAAAGCTTGGGAGAACATGCTGTTGAGATCGATCAACCTCTCCTCCTTTCTGGTACTGTCGTCTAAGGACTTCGAAAGTGATTTCCAGGCTGCTGCTGGGTGGGTACAGAGAGCCACGGGCTCTCTGCGACTCCTTGCAAAGCCCACCGCAAGTGAACAACTGGAGACATCTTCTTTTTTACATCTTGAGCCTCTTTTTCAAACACTTCAATCATCAGCAATGCTATCAAGGGCCCAGCCTCTACGTCACCTATTACCCCTTGTAATTAGAAAGGGGAATAGCACGTGCAAAATTCCAAATTCCCTTTCCAAACACTCTGTTATGCAGCCCAAGCCTTTCCCTCCCTGAAAAAACATTATTGCCACTTTCATGTTGATGGACTTTCCCCTTCAACCCCTGGAAACCTCAATGTGACGTAGCATGACATGAACCCAGACAAAACTCCCAGCTGCCTCTACTCCCGAGTCCTGCGAGCCACCCCCAAAACACCCCCCAAAAAAAGCGCCCCAAAAGAGCCAAAGAGTCTTCCTCCCACGCTCCAAAATAACCCGCTCATATTCCAGCTAAGCGTGGACACACGTGCATGCAGGGAGCCTCTCCATCCAGACGTACGCTGCCTTTTGGCACCTGCCAAAACTTCTCAGTGAAACCCTCAGCTGAGGTGGAAGGTAGTAAAATGGGTGGAAAATACACGGAAACTTCAACTACAGCCTTTCCCCAGGCACATGCTGCTGTAACACTGGCCCCTCAGCCCAAAGAATTAACACGCAAATTAAGTTAATTTACCTTCATTCCACATCTCATAATTTATGTAATCCAGTATTACTCATGCTCCTCACGAAGCCGCACAAATGAGGCATACAACAAATAATGAGAGGATTTCCAAAAGATTTTATGTCAGAGCTTGGCCCATGAAGTGATGGAGTGGAAACAGAAAAGGAAGCGTTTTCTGCAATACATTTAGAAAATGGACCTTTAATGAAAAAGAAAAGATAATATCATCGAGTTTTAGCGACTTAATTTTTTTTTGTGGATTTACTCCTCGCTGTTCTTTCTGCAAAACTAATAACAATACAAAAGCATCGTACAGTAGCAATAGAGCAGTGAGGAGCAACAACAGCAAAATTACTGAAATTAATCAAGAAATAAGCCATCTGGCATTATATTCAATAATCTTACTAAGACAGCGAAAAACTGGAAAGCCAAATGGCACAATATAAGCAGTAAATATATAGGGGTTTGAAGCAGTAAATGGTTACGGCTTGGGCTTTTGGGGGAGCATCAGCCTATTCAGCACTCAGCTTATCACCTGGGGGTAAAAATGCCTGGATTCGTCATTCCCTCTTTCTTCCGAGAGACTTGATCCCCCCCAGAACGCCCAAAGCTCCTGAGAACTGCAATGCAGCAGCATGGGAGGGAATTGCAGGGTGTCCCGAAGATGGAGACAAAAATACCCAAGACGTAACACTGAGTCGATGGCAGACTCCTCCATTCCCACTTGCTTTTCTCTATTCATCTTCAACTTGAAAACGAGTAATATAATTCGAGGAGTGAAGGTCTCATATGGATACTGCCACTGCGCCTACCACTGACAGAAAGGATACAAGCTCCCCTCCCATCTGGTTTCCTTCCAGCATCATTGATTGATCTCAGTCAAGAGACTGGGACGTGCAGACCAATCCTACCTCATTGATATGTTTGTGCAAAACACAGGTATTTCCCACACATGTATGAAACAGGAGGTTTCAAATACCGAAAAGTTTCCTGTTGCAGTACAACTGCTCTTTTACCGGGTGAGAAAAAGCATGTTATCTCATAGCAGGTTCACAGTTTGCTCATGGGCACCAGACAAATATTTAATTAAACACCAGGGAAATACTTAATTAACAGACTCTGTTTCTAATTAGGATTGGAGATGATGCAAAGGCAGTCAATAGTCCACAAGAAGAGTCACCAAACTTCCTGCCACAGAAGTGTGGAATCGATAGCCTCGATGCCGGGGGAAAGCCCTCCCGCAGCGCTAGCAGATCACAAGTCATTCCTGGGTTGAGATCTGTTTCGATACCACATTTATTAAGCAAATAAAAAGCACAGGACACATTAGTCATCTCTATTTTGCACACGCAAACGATAGAAATCTGGGGTCAAGATTTAGTTGATTACCTATGCCCGCTGCAGTGCCACACGTCTTGAACCCCAACATCACAGGCCATAATGACACACACGAGGCTCTTAAAACGCACCGAAAAGACGCACATCTCGTTTGTGCTCTGGTGGATAAAGAGTGTGAATGATTGCCACAGCCACGAACTTCGAGAAACTCAAAAACAGCCTGGAAAATCCCTCTTTCAACTAAAAAAAGATCAGTTTTCAGATCAATCATGGTGAAGTTCTGATAGCCAGTCCCACAAACATGCCACTTTGATTAAAACCTGATTTCATTAGCTCAGTAAGTTTAAGCGGATGAAGAGGCAGTGAAGTTTCCTTACTAGATTCCTTTCCCTCCTTCAAAAGCAGAAAGTACACGTTGTTTAAGGACTGCTATTCTAAAAACACCTATTCAATATGCTCAGCAAGAGTATCCAAACTAAACCAGGTATTAACTATAACAGCACACTCTTTCTTTTTAAAGCCCTATGGATGCATTTAACCCTTCAACTCCTAATAAAATCCATCACATCCCTGCTCCTAAATCTCACAAAATACTCTAATATCCTATAGATTGGCTGTTGTTTCATAAAAATGAGTTAATAATGAAAAAAAAAAATCGTACAGTGCTATTTGGAAACAGATTAAGGGAGTCGATATCCTTCTTCAATTATCAGATATGTAAGGAATTTCCTTGCAGAGTGCGCTCACCCATTTAACCTACATGCACCCTGATGCAGGGAAATAATTATCCACTTAACTTACTCATTTCTAATTAGCTTCAAAGAGTGCAATTACTGTACCCAGGAGTTAGGAGGGGAGGCAAGGCCAGGAGAGGTGGATGAGAGCAGCTGCGCAGGAGACATGGTAAGGGCTGGTACAGGAGCAGGTACACACAAGAAGAGATCATAGAATGGTTTAGGTTGGAAGGGACCTTGAAGATCATCGAGTCCCAACCCCCCTGGCCCTGGGCAGGGACACCTCCCACCAGCCCAGGTTGCTCCAAGCCCCATCAAACCTGGCCCTGAACATCTCCACGGATGGGGCAGCCACAGCTTCTTGGGGCAACCTGGGCCAGGGGCTCACCACCCTCACAGTGAAAAATCTCTTCCTAATATCTAATCTAAATCTCCCTTCTTCCAGTTTTAAGCTGTTCCCCCCTCATCCTATCAATGCTGCAGCCCAGGGCAGCAAACGGGGAAGCACAGTGGCTGCTGTCAGCACACGAGCAAATTTGGGGTTAGGTCCAGGCAAGGCCAAGAGCAACAGCACTGTACTTCCGTGATCTCGGTGGCTACACAGAAAGATTCGGCATGAGGAAAGCTGAAAGGTGTTGGGCATGGAGAGGTGGGGAAGAGGAGCGCAGGAGAGCGGCTTCAGGGTCGGCTCATACATAGAACTTCCACTCCTCCTCTTCTATAAAGAGGAGAATTGCCACCTACCTACCCAGTTATTGTGCCCTCATCGTATTACAGCCCGGAGAAAGCTATTCAAATGGTGCTGCATCACTGCAGGTTTGTCATATGCTATCCAGCAACCTTTTAGCAAAGGCAGAGGTAAGAAAGCTCTCCATTCAGGCAGTACGGTACGGTGCCCGTTGGCAAATAAAATGTGTTGATCACCATTGAAAATACATTACAGAGGCTTCTTTATCTCTATGAACTAACCTCCTTCAGGGCAGGAAACATCATAGTCAGTATTTTTCACGTTGCCATCCTTTCTTTGGGAAAAAAAAAAAAAAGAATTTGTTCTACGGGAAAAGTAGGTTCTTAAAAAATGAGATATCCAACAACTCGGTTTAAAGGACAGTCTGCCGTATTTTTTCTGGCTATTCCTCCAATAATATTTTTCTAGGCTTCGGGAGGCTAGAGCCCTCCTTTCTTCTGGAAAAGTTCCACTATTCCCATTCTCTCGCAACCTCAGTATTTGGTGCTAATCTGCTAATCCAGTCATCTCTTATGTACCCTTTTGTGCCTTTTTTTTTTTCTTTTGCTGCCAGAGGAGGATTGAGAAACCTGGAACCAGAGACCAGCCCTCGCCCAAGGGTTTGAGCCTCAGCCATACGCCTCACAAGAATTAGATAACAAGAATAGCAAATGGGAAAATGATAGTGTGCAGTAAATGTCCCAGAAATTCAAAAGCCATCTGGAAATAAAGTAAGAATTTATCAGAATAAAATGTTCGCTGCGGAGGCATTTGTAACAGCATCTGTAACGCTACTTGCATAAGCTCACTTTTTTGCCATTAGCTCGGGTAATGCACAATTCATGAGTCGCACTGGCACCTCATTATCCAATTAAAATTACTCATTTTTTAACAAAGAAATAATGTCGGAAAGGGAATTATTAGGTTAATGATTAATTCTGGCTACTCACATATGAAATAGCTTTGCAATTAATTTGGGGAGGTTTGCATGTTTTAAGCTCCTCGGCATAATTACGACAAGCTGCATCACTGGGTCTTACGCTTCTCCTAATTCATTTGTTAATATAAGCCCAAGAGGAATCACCCCAAGAAAATAAGCGGCACTGCCAGAAGTAACAGGAGAGATTGTTGTAGGTTTTTTTTTTTTAAAAAGAACAAAACATTCAGGAACAGTTTACTGACATCTTTTCTACAGTCAACGAGAGGGTTTCTTCCTCTGTCTTTGGCAGCAGACCTACCGCCTACTTCCTTCACACTACTGGAAAGAGTAACACATTATATCTGATCACTTAATTAAGTGGTTTGATTTAATAATAACATAATCATTCAACTTAAGAACCATCCAGCAAACAATTTCCTAGGTGTTAACCTCTGTAAATTGCATTTTAAGATCAAGGCTGCATTCTTTTAATAAATTCAGCGTGAGATCCTTACGAATCACTTGGAGGGAAAGGCGTCGCTAATTCAGAGCGGAGCGTCCGCAGACTTGTTTCTCTGGTTTACTTCCCTTATTTTAGCTTAACATCTTATTTAAAGCCCCTTTCTCTTTCCTGGTGGTGGCATTTTGCACCCTCGGCCAGAACGAGCTGCGATTCCTTTCCCCCCATACAACCCCCAGGTTGTCAAGCCCTGAGCGTGCACCAGGACCCCCCCCAACCACATCCCAGAGGCATGCAGTAACATAAAAAAACAAACCCAATTGTTTTCATGGCACTTGGCTGTTCCTGATGAGCCACAAGTAACCGTGAAATATTACTATGGAGCCAAAGCCATTGGGGACCTGATGAAATTCTTCCTCTTGGTCTGGATTAAGAGTATTTATCGTTTGTGTCCCACCTATTTTTACACCTTTTTCAAGAGCCGTCTCTTGGCAGCACGTCCTCCCCTCTGAAAGGGCCTTAATTACAAGGTGCAGGCCAGATTTTGTCTCTCGGCTCGTAGGGGAAGGAGAAAAAGTGCACTGCCACGTACCTGCCTTGAGGGCAGCCCAGCGCCCACCCTTGCACCATGGAGAGGAAAATGGACATGGTCAGTGTTTCTGTGGGCTCACCAGTCATCAGGTATTGTCACCTGCAGGTTGGGTTACTGATTACGCGATCTATAGTCCAGCCAATGCCTGAGCACCTTCAAAACTGAAGATAAAAATTTTTTGGCCGTTTTGAAGGTTTGACGTTTGCTCTTGTTGCCCATGAGGACAAGACGGGGTGGGGGAGGATTTTAATCCTCCTGCAGGGTAGGCAGGAGCATAACTGCAGCAAACATAGACATCTCAGCAAGCTTTGGTGGAGAAAGGTAGGCTGGATGCCTCCACAGCACTGCCAAAAAATATTTGATTGCTATGACAAAATGGAAATCACATACATTTTCCCCAGAGATGCTTTGATTCAGATTTTGGAGGGCGAAGGTCCCACATCCCTGGTTGGGTTGGAAGTAACATGTTCTGGTGTGTTCCTCACATGCCCTCCTCGAATATTGGTATGGGTCGTACTCAACAAAGAAGCAGAGCTGTGATGTAGAGCCAGCGGTCAAGGAGAAGATGCAGCAGCTGCCACCTCCACATATGCCTGCCACATGTCCCCAAAGACACGCTGCCGCAACTGCCACCACGCAACTCCGAGACACTCACTGTGTAGCCATAAAAAGAGTCGCAATTTAGAGCAAAAACTATCCCTGGAGGACAAGCTTTTCACAAGCAATGCTGGCTATTTCACCGTGCGGCACAAAAGCTCTTGCAAGCAACTTAACTGGAGATGTAGGGCCCCGAAACGTTTTAGCCTACTGGGAAGAAGGTCCTGTTATCGGGACATTTTTCACCCAGTACCAAATCACCATTTGTACAATTCCCAAGCGCTTTAAGTAAACAGCCACCATCTTTAAGGACTTCACAATCTGGTCCATTAGCTTTTTAGTCTCTAGTTTGCGTGTGATGGCCCATGTCCATTTCTGGTTTGTTCCGCATGGCCTCTTCCAAGAAACTTCACCGTGAATCACCTCCCTTGTCCCATAGCGTTCAGTACAATTAGTCGATGTGTTTTTCTCAGCGTTGTCTGTTAACAGTATACTGACACTAACTTTATGGAAATAATCTCTGTGGTTTTTAATTTCTCCATTTTACAGTCCAAACATACCATTTACCGCTTATTTCTCCTCTCTCGGCACTCACATCTTCCTGCCTCGTATTCCCTAGTAAAAACATGTGAAAAGCGTTAAGCTGTGTATAAGCTTCTCCATCCCTCCTTCCCCGCAACAGATCTTAGCTGATGTAAAAAGTAATATGACTTCAATCCCAAGAAGGCTGATGCCACATTCACCGCAGTGTAAGTCACCTAACCGAAGCCACCTGCCATCAGGAACGTGGTAACCCAACCCCAAACCTCCCCCTCTGCACAGACACGCTGGACATTTTCCACACTGCATCTTATTTCAGCACTAAGGGGAAAAAAAAAAAAACAATCATTTTGCAATGCTGCTTAGCACACGTTATTTTCGTTTCTTTTTCCTCCAGTGATCATGCTCAACAAAACACTCGGATGTGGATCAGGCTTATCAACCAACCCATATCTTCCCTCCTCAGTAAGCGAACCCAAGGGTGTGAAAACACGCGTTAGCAGGCTTGCTTCTCCCAGCAGCAACGCAGTTCTGAGACATGTTATACTACAGCTTTGACTGCTCAACAAAATCCTATTGAAAACAATCCAAGAGTTAATTAAATCAAGTCGAAGGCAAAACAGCTACAGCTTACAGGCTCCAGGCTGAGGAGAAAGAAGGCTTCGTATGAAGGAATATAATATCCACCGCCCCAACTACTCTTTATCTGCACACAAAGCCAAACTTGCAGAGGTTTCAGGTGCAGAAACACACGGGGGAAAAGCAAAGATATTTTCTGCCAACCACCTGCTGCAGAAGGGAGAGAGAAGCCACGGGGACGTCATGTCATGAGCCACCTGCTCTGTTCTGATGGAGAACTGGTTCTGGGGCTGAAGGGAAAAGGGGCATCAGCTAGTCAGGGGTTTGACTCGACAACAGCAATCAGGCAGGAACAGGAAAGGCTGATGTGAAGATACAGTACGTGTCACTGTAAAAGTTGCTAACTGACAGTTATATTTAGAAAAATATAACCTGATAGCAGGCAGGTACTGCTGATATTTCTGACATCCATCATCTATCTTACGCTTCCAAAGCCAGCTTGGTGATGTAAAGCAGAATTACTTTCGCGTTCACTTTGCATTTGTGATCACGGCTGTCAAACCCATGATGTATGAGCACTGCCTTTTTTTAGAGAGGCGACCAATTAATTTTGTTACACCAGTCGAGAAGTTTGGAGATGGAGTTACAAAGCATTTAATGATCAAAGAAAATAGTGACTAATATAAATAGAGATGTCCTCCCATTCCCCATTACCCTATTCACATGCCTTCTAATAAAACAGTCTCCAGACCTCCCCATGAATTATGCCCATTTTCATTTGGAGAGAGCACAAACACTACATTTATCGTAAGCGGTTACTGAAACAGACTGATAGGGAGAGGAGCTGCCTCCATGCAAGCAGGGCTAAAAAAAAAGCCTTCCTATCAAAAAAGAGAAGGAGATGGGCTTTTCTCACACTAATTCTTTCATCCCGCAATTTCCATGATTTTTTTTTTAATAATTTCTTACTTTTAATAACAACATCACTTGGCAAAACAACAGGTAAAAAAAAAAAAATCCAGCCTGCATATATTCATCTACAGTGTTAGACGGTATCCACCCTGCTCCCTTCAGCTTCGTACAAGAGCTGCTGAGGTGTCGGGCAGCAGATGGGATGGGAAGAGCCGGGGGACCGTCACTTACTGCTCATGCAGCAGAAGGAGGGAGAAGAGGCAGCACAGCACTTGTCGCTAGTGGAGTCTACCATTGCCTGCACTGCAAGTGAAATGCAATGCGCGAGTTTGATGACAGAATTCGATTTCTTTGGAAATACTATTTCCCTTGAACAAACGCATGACTGCAAATAAAAACCTAATCTAAGCTTGTTATTCCCCGCTGCAAATCTTGATTTATTAATATTGCTCCTCAAAATAACTACTAGAATGACGTAGAGGTAGTAAACCAGTGGTGCGTTCTGTCTGCATTTTTTCTTTTGGAATTATTTTGCAACAGGAAAAAAAGCGAGGTTTCCTTTGAGGGTAATATTCCCATGGCAAAGTTGCCTTTCCATTTTAAAGCCAGTCTTTGACGTAAGGGATTGACTCATCCACACTTGTCCAGGGCAGCTGAGTATATGGCACCCAGGAGATATTTGCTCAAGAATATATGTATCAGTTTTTCTATTGCACTTATTTCATTTAAAAAAAGTTATCATCTTTCACATGTAGGAAATATCTTACCCATCTGCTTCATGGGAAATAAGATATCAAAGAGACATGCCCATCCCTACCTTCCAACAGGATACAAGGTAGTTTTTCCTAAAAAGAATCAGCATGACTACAAAAGTCTTTCCTGAAAAGACTTCTTTCAGAACAGTGAATTTACAGAGTCAAATTCTGAAGAGCTGGGAAATCCCCACACTGTAGTTTTTCCGCTAAAAAAATCATCAGTTCCCCTTATATGCAGATGGAGCACAACCATCAACTTGAGGATCGCGAGTGGTTTCCATTCCCTGGAGTACTGCACATACACACTTTGAAACGAAAGCCCATCCCAGGAAGAGAACGCCTCCACTTTGAGGACTGTGGAAGAGAGGAAAGCAAGTAGGGAGCAGGTTTTGAAACTTGTATTAAGGAACAAAAGCTTCACAGGGCTTTCTATCCTCTCGTCCATCTTCTTTACAGCATAAAAACCACGTTACTTTTGTTATTTGAGATGTAAGATAGCAAAAGGAGCACCTATATCTGTCTTTTTCACTGCTTTAGGCTTTAGTACTCATCACAGCAGAAGGGATTATACAAGGTTACATTTTCTATTACATGAAACTCCACTACGATTTTACATGATAACGTGCCAAATACTCTAAATGAGATTGCTGAAGCTTCAGAAGGGATCTGAACAGCCAGCTGCTATTAAAGCTGAAATTATTTGCAAATACTCAAATATATATTATAGATAGCTGTTCTCAGCGACACAACTTTGCAAAACACGACAAAACGAAAGCCGCTCTGCACTAAAGCACGCAAGGGCAGAAAGCGCTCTCCCTCTCTTGCCTTCCCCCCCCCCAAAATGAGACGGCTGCCCACTCAGAAGACAAACAAGAGGTTAAAGCTGTTCATGAATTCCTAGCACAGCCACTCATTTATCAGCATCTTCTAAAACACAGCAACACTTTAGAAATCCACGTACGTGTTGGTACCTGTCTGCAATGGAAATAGTTTGGGCAATAAAAAGTCTCCTGATCAAAGGCTTATTGCATTTGTGAAGCCTATTATTGCTGGAAACAATTTTCTGGGGAATTCTCTTCTTGTTACAAAGATGTTTTTCTTTAATTTCCATCTCCCATGGCTGCAGATTATACATTGTAATATATTACAGTGATGGTTGCTGTAAGAATCTGTCTGGAATTTATTTTCATTATACGTATCAAAAAGAGTATGCATATTTTTAAAAGTGAAAAAAACTCATAAAATGGAAATTTGAAAGTCTTTTCCAAATGCAACTTTTTTTGATTTTGTTTCTTTGTTTGTTTTCTTCTGTTTAACAACTCCTGCATACGTCTTCCAATTTTTTTTTTCTTTTTTTTTTTAAACAGCTCTAAATAAAACCGTATTTCTCAGCAAAATAGGGATGGGACATCAAAAACATTCCATATATGCTTTATCTTCCCAAGCTGCCTACAGACGCCAAAACAAAACAAGAACATCCTGTTTTAAAAGCGTTCTCTTTTGTACCACCACATTTATTTGCACTATTTGAAGATATTTCCCTTGGGTGAGCAATTTTTTAAATCTCATGTCAATGGAAGAATATTCTCTAACTATAAAAACTATTTAAAAAAATAATACAAGCAAACCAAGACATTACATGGAGTTTTATCTATCTATAGGTGGGTTGTGTAATGAAGTTAAATTCAATTACCTTTTTTTTTGAGTAGCACAGATTAACCAAGGGATCAGCACAACTAATGAAGTACTTAATGAGCAGGATTAAGAACTCCAAGGTACAAAATGACAGCATCCATTAAAAGAAAAAAAAAAAAGTCAGGTGAACTAAGGCCACTGGTGAGGTACTGAACAGGAATATAAAGTTTGGCTTATCTTCCCAAACGCTTTGCATTCATGGACCAAAGTGATGACGTGTAGGTGGAAAGAGGGTGCTTGGCTTTTTCAGGAGGCGAGATGACAGATGTACTGGTAGGTCTCCCAAAAAACTCATTCCTCCACTACAACCTTTTGATGGGAAGATCGAGGTTTCCAAAGACCACCATGGCTTGGCTTGGCACGGATCGTTGACATTAACGGGTTTCACCAGAGCATGAGCAGGACCTGGCCCCAACGCCTCAGTAAGTGGCTGATTCTCCACTGCGAGGCATGGTGGACCTTCAGTCCTGGTCCCCAGGTCCATAACCTGGCCACATCACTGGAGCCGAGCGTAAGAACCCAAGAACTCACCACTGCCTTTGGCTAAGAAAACTTCACAAGAGATGAAGCTGAAGTGGCTGCACAGACAAGAGGCTGAATGCAAGGCAACTGCTGTGGAGAAACCCGTGGGTGGCCAGGGAGCAAAGAGCTGCAACGTTCAGCTGGGACACAAGGACAACGTGAACTCCAAAGAAGAATTCTGCTCCGTCGCATCTTTTTTAATGGTAATTTTACTGTAATGTCCCACTGGAGATATTTATCTGTGGCCAGTAAATGGCATTTCCATACATGCCAGTAAGTGCACCGGGGACTGCAACAGGCGGTGGTGGACCTGCTGAGTCCACGTGTCTCACTGTAAGAATTCACTGGGGGAATGCTGATCTCCAAAAGGGTTTCAGAGCAACATTCCTATTCAGGATTTGAGTTTCTTGTCTGCTATGTACTAAAAAGGCACAGAGTTCAGGACTGCCTCAGAAGTAATATCCTTTTACCCTGCTTTCTCCCGAATCTTTGGGCTCTTGGGAAGGAGCCGTGCTATGTGACTACAGGTCTAGGTAGCAGTTACTGTTCCTTCCTTCACATGCAGACACCTCTAACAGCAGGACAGACAAAACTAATAATAAGAGTCAAGAAAATAACCAGCCAGCTAAATGAATTGAACTTTTCACCATGCAAAAAAAAAAAAAAAAAAAAAAAAAAAAAAAAAATCAGCTGCAGGCCTCCAGATGCTCTGGCAAATAAAGAATCAGCTAAAGTGAACTGTAAAAGAAGTAAATAAAGGCAGGTGAGCTCTCAAACTCTAGGATATCTGTTGTACTAGTATCATGAGCTCCCGAGTTAGCCCTGTCTCACTGGTCTCATTTTATAGCTTATCTGTTAGCAACATAAAAATCACCAAAATCACTCTGGGGTCTGAAAGTCAGGCTGGGTTCTTGCTCCATTATGCATCACTATCTGCAGTCTATTCTGCTCACAGCAGTTATTCCAGCAGTCGCTAAAAATACCTAGTTTGTCATCCTCAAATGAATCCCTTTAATAATTTTCAAAGACACTAAACAAAACACTCAAAACGTAAGCAAATCATCAAAGCAAGCACACAAGTTTGCATGCATGCAGGGAAAGCTGACCTGTTAACAAGGCATGCTTCCAACCCTAATATACTTAAAGCATGGAGACAATTAATTGTCCTATTAGTGGAAACGTTCTCATGACCATCTCCATTTCTTTTCTTCAGTCTCACAGCTTCGTTCTCTTAGCCTGTTTTCCTCACAGCGCATCATTTCCATGATGGCAAATCTACGACACAAGCCCGTGTTTGTGATGTGGTATGGTACCACATGGTACCATGAAATGGTAACCAACTGTGCTTGTACTTTAATGTATTTTCTTTTAAATCAAGAAGATACAGTTTAGAATGAGAAAACAAGTTAGCCAATAGATGCACACACTGAAATCAAACTAGATTATGTTTTCATTGACTTAATTTTCTGGAACGGAACGAGATTCATCAAACAATTTAGGTTGGAAGAGACCTCCGGTGGTCCCTGGCCAACCACTCCCCTAAAGTAGGTCCATGGTGCTCAGGGCTTTGGCCAGTCCAGTTTGCAGTATCTCCAAGGATGGAGAACCTGCCACCCCTCTGAGCCCTATGCAAGCACAACACCGCTCTCGATCATACATACATACACATATAACATAACCGCTAGCAAGAAAAGACAAAAGGATAAAGGCGCAATCACATAAATCCAAACAATGTTTTGTTTGCAGAAGTCCAAAAGGTTTCAATGAACTCGAACCAAACCCCATCACCTCTTGAGTCAGGTAAACTGCAGCAAGAAGTAGGGAAAAATTCAGCAAGACTTCAAAAGCTCTGAAAGGTCCAAAATACAGATTTTCTGGCTGTTTACTTCTGCTTGTGTAGTTAAGTAGGACAAAAACCATCCCCACCCTGAAAAGCAGTTCCTTTGTTCGCTGTAGGGGACGTGCAAAAAGTTCTCGTGCGGTAGCACACAAAACCGCTTCCCACATTAAGTCTTCCTGCAGTGCTATTTTGTCTGCTTTCTATCCAGGTTCTGTAATATTCTTCCCTGACCTTATCTGATCCACCTTTCGTATCTGATGATGCCATTTGTCATTTCCAACTCTTCACTCCGAGCTTGGATCAGGTATTACTCTATTCACCGCTCATTTAGATCCTACATCCAAATAACTCTAAATGGGAAGTTTTATTATCAGACTTCAATAAGGGTTATACTCGAACACATTTCCTTGTTAAAAAGTTATTATATACTAACATTTAATTGAAATTAATTATAATTTATTATATCTTACTCATCATAGTAATCCCCAATAAATGGTGCTATAGCACAGGAAGTTGGCAGACCTATAAAATAATGTTATGAAAATTGTGGATTAATTAGTAAGTGCAATCATATAAACAAATTCTGATCTGTGGTCTGATGATTTACTATATTTTACATATATGGCACTTACACAGTTTAATTGGTTGTGGTATATTTTGCATTATGAACACAACAAATTTGCTTTTGTGGAGCTTTTTCAAGCAGCTACTCAAAACAAAAGAGTAATTAGTGAAAGCAGAGCTTAGTAACAAACTAAATGGAAAAAATGGTTTTAACCAAATCTACTGTAAAATCTCCACCACGTTATTTTCTGCAAGCCTCTTAAATTACAGTTCCTTTCTCAGTATTTTCGTGCATTTCTATAAATACAAACATTCACAGACCACTGTGTGTAAATAACAGTTTAAAGAGCAGAATAAAATATTTTCATGGGAATTGAGTGTCGATTTCCTGATCAGACAATTTTAAGACCTCTGAAGTACCCATTTTATAAACACAGTATTTTTAGATAGTTAGGAAAAGCAATTGAGATTGGAACAGAAAAATTAAAAAAAAAACCAAACAGATCTGCATTGGGAAAAAGCAATGGTCTTACCTTACAGCCCCGATACATCTACATATATACGTATGTGTACATACATATGTATCAACAAAACCCATAAAATTGCTTAAAATATAAACTTCCCAAGCCAAAATAGGCTGGGCTCGTATTTAGGTTCTCATTCCTGCAATAATTGTTCACACTCTGGCGCCAGCACGAGGCCAAGATAAGCGGGAAAACACAAAGCGGCCACTCGGAGAACATGCCCCATCTCGTGGAGTCTCCAGGAGGGACCCCACCACTGTCACAACTATGGGCAGACACCAGTTTAAGCACCGTGTTTATAAAGCTTTGCCTTTCGCTTGATAGAAAGCAGACTCTGAGCACAGTAAAATAAATGCCCGAGTTTTAACGTGGGACCGTCAGCTCACCGTTTGCCAAGATACCCGATCTATAAGATTTTATCAGCATTTTTCCATGCTAGAGAGTACGTTGGGTTAAGAAGGCAACAGGTGCAAATTAATCCAGACTTCTCTATGGGCAGAGAGGAGGATTTCTGCACCACCACGCAGCGGCTCGGGCTTCCATCTCTGTCAATGGTGGGAAAACTCTTCTATGCAAACCAGCAACCAAGATACGCAGCCAGGGGGGAGCTCAATGGTGAGGTGCGGAGTTCTCTGCCTTGTTTCCCCTCTCATTTCTCCCTCGCTGCAAAGCAGGCATGGAAGGTGATGGCTGCGTCCCCCCAGGACAGCAGGAAAGGATTCACCAGCCTGGGGCAGGGGGGACAGCGCAGCAAGATGCTCAAGACAGTCAAAGTGCAAAGAATTATTTCCACTGATAAATACAACCTGGAATTGCATTGCATCACCGTGCAGTGTTACCATCTTATTTCATTATTCTAAATCAACCTGGTTTAACCTTTGCCCGAATGGGATCTTTGCAGAAACAGACTCTTCGGAGGTTAAATCTTGTCCGTAAAGCTCACTCTCCACGACCTGATAAACACAGGGCTCTCCATGCCTCAGTGATCATAAAGCACTATTAAAGAATACAAGATAACTCTCCACACTCTATATGCTCTGGTTAGATTTCCAAGTTCCCCAGAGTGTGCAGAGCTTGTCCCAGCCATGACGCAAGGACGAGGCTGTAGGCACGCGACAGAAAACGCAGCATTTGGGGAGAAAAAAAAAAATCATCCTTGGCAAATCCTGGCCAAGGATTTCTCTTTGGCAAGCTGCAGAAGATGATCAGACAGCTGCCTGCCGTCCCCAGCATCTCACCCCAACATGATTCGACTTCAAAACCGGAGGGGAGGAAATGTTCCCATGCCAGCAGGATCCACAAAACGGAAGAGGATATGACCAGCTAAATCGGTATGTGTTGCAGGCACACATGCTTGCCGGTATGAGCTAAAGCCTGTGGCGAGCTTTGAGACTCTCCCACTGCCTGCCCACGCCCTCAGTCTTCCCAGGTATTTTAAAATGCTTGCTCCCCCCCAAGAGGCATCCCTTCTGTTTACAATGTAAACCTCACCCAGGCTTGGAAACTGGTGAGAAGAAACAGTGGGAAACGTTGCTTAAAACTGGATGCAAAAATCAAACTATTCAGCAATTATCCATCCTTCTGAGATGATTAACTGCAGGCACATTATGATCAGCTGCTAACGTTAGTCAGAAGAGGTTTCACAAAGAGAGCAAACAGAGCCTGGCACAAGCCCTTCCCAACGGATCGTCTCCTCCAGCTTCACCTGGAAATCACCCCCTTGTTATCAAAGGCACAAACATTTAAGAAGTGGCCAGGATTAACTTCGGTGACACACAAATACAAGAAGCAAAGGCGGATCTATCCCAGACCATTTTGCTCGGCGCTGCAAGTCAGAATTCCAGGGTCAGTACAACTACAGGAGGAGTTACTGCTTCCAACCACATTCTTTTTCCCAGCTTGTGGTATCTTTGCTTTTCCGTTAAACATGCATGTCTTAGGACATGAAAATAATAGCGCTGTTAGAAAGCTGCAGTCAGATTACGATGCTTTTGCTTAACCAGTTGCAGTATTATTCATGAGTATGGATCTCTTCTAGCCCGTTGGACTCAAAGATTTAATTTACAGTGGTGTTTCACATAATTTTTTTCCCATACAGAGAGGAAAAACTCATTACTCCTACACTGAAATTCATCATTGTCATAAAAATTATTGGACTTTGAGCAGGAGTGAACTTAGCCCAAGATGTGGTCTTAATTACCGTGTTAGTCTTTAAGCAGTTACAGTCTCTGCAGTGGTTAATAAAGGTTAATGCCTCTACTATTGGAGAAAAATTGTATGTAACTTGACAAATATTTGGTGGAAAGGAAGTTAGAGAAGCTGAGAAATAACTCCACGTTATAACAAAATGCATCCAGTAAAAGGTCTCCTAGACAGGCCATTTGCCTCGTGAGGGCTCAGAGAGGCTGACTTCTTGCGTCATTAACTTTTATGTCCTAGGAATTTTAGAAAACATTGAGCGAAGCAAGCACTAACTTTCAGCCCCAGCCCGAACCTTGAGGATTTCTGCGGCCTTTCCAACAGACATGTAGGAAGCAGCTCAAACTGTTAAATAGCATTAGGTAGCTGAAGTGAGTTTAGGCTATAACATGACTAGCACATCCTTCAACTCTTAAAACCTTTGGGATTAGGAGTATTTCCCCCTCTTTATACACCATTAAGGAAACCTTGTGAAGTCAGAGGTCCCAATGCCACAGGCGCCTTCAGTGACCCAAGAAGCTGTCAGGCAGCGCCTCCTGAGCTTTCGGCGCTGGCAGAAAGCGGCTGCTCTTCCAGCTCCCGTCACCCTTGCCGGCTTGAAAATGCGTGTTCGTACTGGTCCCTCGCTGCCTCCTACCATGTACCAATGGTCTTCGGACATACTATTGCAGCTATGACGTCAGCCTCAAACCTAAGCAGCTCGCAGGGAGTAATTAAGGTTTTATAAAAGACTAAATTCCACCTGGCCCAGGTTTGTACATACAGATAGTATCTTTTATTGGACTCAGCAGTGTAACATATATAACTAATCATACTCCAGGCTATTTTTTCCTCAACCTTGACTTAGTTCCAAGGTTTGCTGCTTGATCTGAACCCTGAAGGAAGACAACTTACAAGACAGGAACGTGCCTGTGGTCTCAGCCCCGGCTGCAGCAATGTTACCACCACTGCATAGCCAAAGCAATAGTTCAATTAGCCTTTATGCAGTTCTGCTACATAAATCCATGGACCCAAGCATGTCTGCATTTAATAGTGCAGGTAAAGAACTTATTTCCCGTCTCCATCATGTGTCTTCAGTACTACCTATGATGACAACGATGTTCTGACCGGATGGAGACACTCTTTAAAGCCAGTGTGTAATTTGGAAGTGGATTGACGGTGTTTGGGTAATGAAGGGCTTCTACAAATAGCACACGCACGGCGAGTCGTGGGGAGCTCTCCTCATCACCGGGCTTGGGTCGGTCAGTCACGGAAGAGATATCGAGGAGAAGGTACGATTACACGCATCGTACCTCGCCAACAGTGCATGAGCCATTCAGTGTTATTCCCTGCAAGAGGACAGACCTTCACCAAAGGAGGCTGTCAGGACCGGAGAGAGCAAACTATGGATGACACAAAAGCGGAGATAAGATTAAAGGACTAATGTCGGGTCCTCCTCATCTCCAGAGCCAGAATTTCTTAGAGATGCACAGATGGGCCTTTTTTTCACCCCCTTCTCTTTTTAGACAGAGATGCAGCTCAGAAGTGCTCCCAACAGAGGACTTCCCAGGTTGGCAATACAAATCCAAGCTACTGACATCCTAGTGCCAAAGCACTGGGGACTCAAGAATTGGTAGGAAAAAAGGAAATTTTAGCAAAGCATTATTTGCGCCTAACAGTGAACTTCAAAGAAGCTTTGTGAAAATGCAGTGACCTTCCCTACTCTGCGGATTGCTCCGCTGGAAGTCACACTAAAGATGGACACTAGGTAAAGGATACATATATGATCTCGAATATCTGCATCGCATCCCTTCCTTTTTAAATAAAAATAGGTTTTTATTTGGCTTGCATTTATCAAAGCCAGAAAACACTGTCTGTGGAAAGGCACATCTCCAACAGCCTGGAACATTTTGTTTTGGAAGGATTCACACTACTCCATCACATTTTCGTTTCAAACACACCGGAGAGCTGTAATGATCCATTGCAGTAAGAATTACGATAGTAATTAAAAGACATTTACGTTGTTCCACTTCTAAAGTGACGGCTGAGATCAGACACACGATGAATTCAGAATCTGTGTGTTAATTGCCCATACAAATCCGTCGCAGTTAATTAACTAAGACTATAACATAAAAAAGAAGCAATATGGAAATGAGTATTTCTTTCCACAAGGAATCATTTCTTTACCGGGTTCTGCTCCTATGCCATTCAAGGATAAACTGATATTAGAGGACAAAGCTCTTAACGCTTTCCCTTTATCAGACTAAAAGCAAATAAGGACTATTTTTAAACATGGTTTCATAACATTATTCTTCCTCTTTCAGAACACAGCATGTATAACAAACGCATTGAGGGAAGATTTAATTTCCAAAATAAGTTGGAAAAGTAAGCTTGTTTCCTCCTCCAAAAAAAATGTCAATGTCTGGGAAACGGTTCTCAGTCTTTCTCGTTGATCTCAGCCATAAACCTTCTCTGCAGGAATTAAAAGTGCACATTTCCTACATCTCTACCGCCTCTCTGGTTTCCTGCCAGGAAGATGCTTTTGGGCAGGACTTTCACATCCCTCGTGTATTCCGCCCTCCACCATCCTCCCAGTGAGCCACGACGCTGTTGGGTCAGCTGCAGCCGGAGCCAAGGGACCTTCGTTCAGGGAGACGTTACAGAGATTTTTAGGCAAATTGCCCAGCGCAGGAGGATCAGTTGCTTCTAGTGCCAGCACAGGGCACGTGGAGGGACACGGTGGCTTGTGACGGGGGAGAACCGGGGCCAGCCCTTTCCCAACTGAAGACTTTTTCAAATATAATCCCTTTTCTCTATAAAGGGAAGATCCAGTTCTCATGCAGGGACATGCAACAACGGGATGAAAACGCCTTCTCACCTTAAAACCTGACCAATTTTTAAATGCAGCCTCGAAAGACAGAGAGATTTGAGCCTACTCGCTTCTACTGAAACAGGGTAGGGATAACAGAAGACGCAATGACAAAGAATCACGAAACACCGTGCTAAAATCTTTATCCAACCCTACTGAAACCGCAGAGCGGAGTTTAAAACAAAATCATACCCACTTCATTCACAAGATCGTTCTACCCAAAGCTGCAAATTACTACAAATGGAAATGGTCTGCTTTAGCTGTTAGGGTAGTTCAGGAAAACCACTTAGCTTGTCAAACGCTCCGCTGTGCAACCGCAATCTGCGATGAGCATTATACACCGACGGCACAAGGTTGGAGGCAAATCCTGCCCGACATTCGTGATGCTGCAGTTCCCCTGGAAACTGAGGTTAATGCTAATGCAGCGTGTAAACCCAGGGCAACAGTCAAATCAAGAGTCACGCTCGCATACAGCAATACTTGTTTGTGCATCTGTAAGGATAAATATGTTGCTTTTTGTATTCTGATTTATTGAAAAGGGAACAGCATTTTCAGCTGCTTTTACTCTGTTTTATTAATAAAAGGTAGGAATGCTTTAGGAGAGAACAGTTATGAATCCTACCTGGTTGTTGGTATGAGCTGGGCTGCCAGCACTGCATAACCGATCTCATTTCAAGACTTTCCTTTCAAGCCTAGCAGAATTCAGAAAGAGCCTCAGCTCATTAATTTTCATTATAAAATCCCTACAAATTTATTAATAGAGATGAGTAAATACGGCTGGAAAATTACTCAGGGTATAATCTTAAATCCTGTGAATTACCGATTTATACACTCAGCTCTGGTCCAGCATCGAACCAGATCTGTAATTATTAGCCTTAACTTCAGGATTATCCTTATTGCCTTCACACTTTGTATCACTACAGCAAGTCAAGGATATTTTGAAAACCTTTCAACCATTTCACAGGCTTCAAAATGGAAAAAAATAAGCCACAGCCATCCCAAAACCAGTTGAAGTGTATTACAGGGTGATCTACTGACACCACAGCATCACTGCAATCCATACGTCAACATGATATAGATACATCAAGGTATTTGGAAAGGGGAATGGGACAGGGATATGGTGTTCAGCAGCACCCACCGCTAATCCAGCAAGGATGGAACAAGGATTTTCTAGATGTTAATGTCGAAGTCTTTAATACATGGATTAAAACAACACCAAGCGGCAATGCAGTAACAACTTGTCTTGATTTGATGCTTAGTTTTACATGTATTTTTTATATATTCCCATCATGGAGACACTCCATGCTTTTCTCCTGCCAAGATCCTGCGCTCCAAAATCTAGCTAAAGGAAAGCCCAACTCCTTAGCAGGACTGTAGCCACTCTTGGGGCTACAGACTGTCACTGCCCAGAAGAAGCAGCAAGAGTAACCCAATCTGCCTAGTGTATCCCAGCCTAGCCGGCAAGCTAATTCCAGACAAATATTTATGGGAATCCTGGGAGCAAATACATTCAGACAGGGTCAATTAGACAAAAATATGCTTTCACTGATGTCTTTCCATGCTTCTGCTAAAAGCCACGAAGAAACAAGGGCACAACAAAGCCTGGGAGTCCCCCAGTTTCTTGATAACAACACTTACTGTAGCGACGTACTGATGTAGGCTTTTATTTGCCTGTAATTGACGGGAAACTATTATATCAATGAAACAGGAGTTGAACACAACCATCATCATCTTCCTCTGCTCGGAAGGGAAGGAAGAAGGATTTCTTTTAAACCACAAAAAAGTCTACAGTAGCAGCAGCCAAAACTAGGTTAGCTTGTTTCCCATTGCTTCATAACACTCGGAGTATTAGTAAGTCTTTTTCAATATTACAGTGTTTGTCAAGCAGCAATTAAAAACGCAACAATGCTTAAGCAAATATTGTAAACCTTTTGTAATTAATTTGAAGCAGTCAAATATTTGCACAGTGGAGAACAGCAGCAAAAACACCCCAAATCAAACTCGAAGTGTAATATTGTTTGATCCTTTGAAGATTCAAAATACTTAATTTTAAAAATGTATTTTAAAAACCTCCATTTAATGGGCTGTATACACTTCCTTATAATGAATATATGGAAGTGCAAACACCATTGGACAGGTATAACTACCTAATTACAATCTAATCAGATTACAAATTGTTGCTAGTAAAATTTGTTAATGCTTCAGTGTCCACAGTTTCCCGGGGAAGTTAATGGCAGGTTAAAAACCCCTTCACTTAGTAAACAAAGACAACAATAGCTAATGAAAGACCTAAATTTTTACTAACTAAATTATACGATGCAATTATAATTATCCTGTGTACAAAAAGAATATAATAATGAGATTCCACAGCACATCACCAGGCTACGTATGATTTTGTTCAATAATATGCGGTCATCAGCAATTACATACAAAAAATTATTACTCGCATAAGAATACAGCCTAAAAACTCCAAACAAGACTGGTGCCGGCTGTGTCATAGAAAATAGCCCTGCCCCAGAAAGCATAAAATCTCAGGTGACGATGTAGATCCCTGACAGTCCCATTATTCTAGTTTTACGTACACACGCACTGAAGGACAGAAGTGCTTATCCAAAATCACGTCACGTTTCCAGGACATAGCAGGAATCTGAGCTCGTTCTTAAACTTTGTTCTTCTCTCCAGATATACTTTATTTTCTCTCAAATAAAACAAAATGCCATCCTACGTGCAACATGGTGCAGCTGAATATAAGCTCTGTTGGTCCCCTGATGCCCTCACTTTCTCCCTATATAAACTGGGTCAGCTCAGGATATGTTCAAACAACTCATAGTCTTCAAGAAGAGAGCACTTCAAAGCCTGATAAATCTTACCCAAACATTATAATGCAGAATAAAGAGGATTTATGCACTTTTAACTTTTTTCCACTGCTACCCAGAGCAGTCCCAACCACACTCCTCCTCTCCCACACTTCCCATTCCCACACGCTCCCCCTCCCTCCTGCCAGCAAAACTGTTTATCCAGCTGCAGTGAAAAGCGCACATTTCGGTTAAAAATAACCTAAAGGGTTATTTTTATTCCCCCCCCCCCGCATGTTGGGGAAAGTTAGTATTTCCCCCACGTTATTTCCCAATGCAGTTCCCGTTTCACTGGACACGGACGTGTGCACCTGAACGACAGGAGATGGACGGGGCAGAAATAGCTGCATCTCCTCAAGACTTGCACCTGCCAAGGGGACAGAGTGAGCCTGATCCTACATCCCCTGGGAAGGCACTTACAAAGACGACATTAGAAAATTTTCATAACCAGGGACAATGCTCAGAAGATGCAGAGTTTGGGACGTTCAGGCTGGACACGAAGGAAATAATCTTCCCCTGGAGGGTGGTGCAGACCTGAGACAAGGCACCAGAGAGGTGGGGGAATCTCCCTCCNTTCGGGGCTTCCAGATTGGTCTCAACAAAGCCATGGCTGTCCTGGTAGTCCCTCTTCAAGCAGAAGGTTGGAGAAGACTTGCTGAGGTCCTTTCCAGCCACCGTGAGCCTGGCACCAATACAGAGGTGTCTACTCATCACGGATAGACCACTTTAGTTTCTCCAAAACAGTTTTTACACCCAAAGCACAGCAGCCTTCAACTGCCTCCCTAGTTCAGCTGCATTTTCCTAGATTCCCCCTATATTTACACCTTTGCACTATCCCACACAAGGGGAAATGGGAGTCATTGCCTGCAGTGTAAACAAAAGGTGGCCTTACATATACTACTGGTCTCCACGTTAATATTATGCATCATTTTCAGTAGGTTTCGGTATCTGGCATACAACTCCTCCTTCCTGCCAGGAACAGATAACACTACATAATCCCTTCCATTAAATAACATCAGCTTCCCACATTGCGCTTTTAAAAGTGGAAAGTCAGGACTGCCCATCACCGAGCGCGAAGTAGAAAGCATGCGACGTCCCCACGGGAATACTTTCCATTTTACCCAACAATTTTTAATACGAGAGCATCAACTTCAGCATGTGCCACAGGCAGCGTCAGAAACGTCAGCAGCTGTAGGGCAAAGCGACAAGTGCCTGTGTGATCAAGAAGAGGGGGGGAAAAAAATGTTCCCTTTAGGATGACATAAAAGCCAAGCTAATGGTTTGTAATGGCGCGATGATCTCTGCGCATCAGCTGAAACCACCTCAAAACCAGCATGTAAGACACAACAAAAACAGGGAATTAATTGTTGCTGTGCGAGCTGCTTAGAGCAAGGGATTAGAATAAACTTTTTTAGATCAATCACTCAAATAAATTTATCCTTTTAAAACACTTTTAAGTCCTGATTTATCACCCACTTTCCCAGCACAATGCACTTTTCTGGATGCCCGTGAGTCACCCTGGCTAAGGACGTGGCCAGCTCGATTGATATTTTTCAGCAGTTAGCAAGGTTTTTCTATGAACCTATGGACCTACGTTACGTAGACGTTGAGGCTATAAAATGTCCCTCCTGCTTATCTCCTCTCTCAGCAAAAGGAGGATAAATCAGCTCCTTCCTCTTGTGAGAAGGAAGTGGGATTTTCTTATTTTGCATTACAGTGCTGTCTGAGGCTCCTAGCTAAAACCGTGCCCATCTGTGCACATCTATTTTTATTTATACCTCTATATATTTATGAGTCTGTGCATATATACAACACAAGATTAATGGACTTCAGGCAAAAATTTGTTTCGCACTTAAGAGGGCTGAGCACAGAGGCTTTAAAATGCCTGAGTGGGCACAGAGGGATAAACGAGAGCAGGGCAACAGTTTCTGAATTTGGATCAGTGGTTGGAGAGGCAGCAAAAGGCAACGCCTCACCTGAAGAGCCAAAATAAAGTTCAGCACAGCTAGCCATAGGAAGAGGTAACTAGAAAGAAAACCTGAAAACAGGTTACCTTCAAGGCATGGAGTTTCTCACTAATCATATTCCTTTCCAGACCTGAATTTCTGCCCCAACAGTTCGATACACCCATCGTGGCTTCATGACCTCGGAGTCTCTCTCGTACAAGCCGCTGAACTCTGGCTACCACTGAACACGTTTTAAACACCTACACACAAACACGCACGCTGGAGGGTTGGCTGCGGGAAGAGGGATGGAGAGAGATCACACAACTCCACCGTCATCGTAGAAGGAAGAAATACATCATCTGCTGAGCAACAAACCACTCTGAAGCAACGTAGAGACAGAAGTGGGACCGTGGTTTGTCCTAATTCCCTCCCAGCAAAAAGCACCTTTCTGAAATTCCAATCAGGCTGTAATTACTGTGTCGGGATGTGCAGTGCGAGGAGCGTGTGGGGTCTGTGAGCAACGCTGCACATCCTCAGGTGCCACGATCACCGGTAGCTCTGGTACCACTAAACAGATCCACAGCCGCAGTGGCTCCTGCTCAACACCTATAAAACTATCAGTGTTTATATTTCTGCCGGGGCATGAAAAGACGTGACGAGCTTTGATATCAATTTGTGTTTGATATCTGTGAGCAGGGATGTTATAAAAACACAGAACAAAGCAAACTTCACTCTTCCACAGAGTGTATCTGACAACAATGAACCCATATTTGGGATCTCTTGCAATGACTGTGAAAAGAATCACAGAAGCGCATGAAAACAATGAAGGACTATAAAAGCACAGGGAAAAACGCAGAAAAGAAATTCAAAGCCAAAAAAGGACCCTGGAGTGGTTCAAGAGATTTGTCAAACAGAATAGGGGATCTAAGCAGGGAATAAACCATTTTTAAGTGGAGAATGTGTCTTATCAAGGAGAGAATGGGGCAGGAGAGCCATATCCCAACCCCATCTCTGATGCCAACACTCACAGGTATATCTGGGCAAGCACTCGGCGATTCGCAAATGGGGCTGGTAACACTGACACACCCGCCACGAGGCATTTTCACATCTGAGGATGACGAGCTCAGCCAATTTAGCCTGCTTCCTAGGCAGCTCCTGTCCCCCACTCTGAATCCTCTTCCTACAAGCACTCTAGCTCACTCCCTTCCCCTCTAAGAACGAGCCCAACCACAAAGCTTTGGGCATCCTACTCAGTTCCCAGCATAAGTCCTTTGAGAACTCGGTGCCACTTGCTCTTAGCTTGCTGGATTTTCTTCTTGTCTTCTGGTATAAGCTGTAAGGAACACAGTCGTCTCCCAACGGCATTCATAAACACAGTTACACAAAGCCCTCTATTACTGGAGTAATTCTACCCAACTTTTTGGGTGGTACTCAAACTACTGTAAGAGCACTTGGTTTCAACAAGTGTTATTTTCATGCTTACACATAGGGGATGTAATTTCTAGAGAGCTTCGCCTAGAAGATCTCTTCAAGGAAACAACGTTTTGCTCCGAGCAGCTCCATGCCCAACAGTGTTACAAGTGTTGCAGCTCGATGGCCTGGCATGCCAGAAACCCCTTATCCTCAAATGTTGGTAAATTCCCAAACGCTGCCTTCTTCAACAATGATACTCTGCCAGAAAAGGAATTCTTCCCTTTGCCTTGCCCATGAAAGCAAATCTTCAGACAGGCTCTGAGTCAGTCACGTTGCATGGATTTAATCAGTCATTACTCCTGCCCTCTACTACAGGTAAGACAGGCAGAGGAACCTGAGAGCTGAAAAACAAACACAAGAAATCAAGACAATTCCACTCCTTTGACGCTAGCAGGGATTTTTCCTTGTTTAGATCTCTGCATTTAGTTTTCAATGCTATCTGAGCTGCTCAGCTGGCTTCAGAAGTCTTGAGTTCAACTCAAATCCCATCAAAACAACAATTTAGGGTGTCTAGGACATGTCACAGGAAAGTAGAAGACGGCTTTACGGTGGCACTTGCAGTTCATGTTGTTTAGAGAAGCTGCAGACTACCCTGAAAAAACAAAGAACTAATACAATATAGTCAATCTTCTTCCACACACTCCTTTTCCTTCCAGTTAATTAAAAACAATACACTATTTAAATCTCATTTCCCCCTACTTGGCAACAGGCAGAAACCAAAAAGAGCAGACCTCTACCAAACGCATTTCAAACACCGATTACTTTTAAATTCAGAAGTAAAGGTTTCTGCAAGATAACTTAGGAGGAGTGAATCCAGTTGTCGAGAGTCTGTTGTCTGGATGGTTTTTATTGCAGTCTCAAGACAAATAAAAGCGCTCCCATTCTGATTACATTCAGAGAGAAGATGCAATTCATGAAATGTAATGAGTTTTTCAGACCTGCAATACCGAGGACTTGTTTGGTTGCCTTTTTTTTTTTTTAATTAAAAAGCCTATCTGCCATTTTCTCGATTTATTTGGTATCCAAGTGCTTTTAAACACTGGCACTTAAATAATATGAAATCCATCTTTGCCAGAAACCTTTAGAGCAGATAAGTGCAAGTAAATTACAGCCTTCTTACCAGCATCACAAACTTGAGGAAATACTGGTCATTATCGACTCCATCTGAGATACCACAACACACTGGAAGCTCACCATTTGCTTCCCTCACTTAACCGAGTTGCCACTAGCAAGTGGATTTATGGTTAGAAGATTTACATAATGGAGAAGATTGCAGTTGTTTTGTCACTGAGTATCTGCAGATGAAAAAGGCCACTAAGTTTGATGAGACAGTACACAGTCCTGAAAAACACAGTAGTGTTTTTCAGCTTCTAGTGAGAATTTTGCTTCTTTTAGGAAGTATAACTGATGCATAGCATTAATCACTAGTTTAAATTGACACATCATGGCAGCAATACAAAGCTACGGCAGACGATAGCTTGGTAATATACAGCTCTAGCTGCCCTAAACATTCCTTTCTTAACTTTAAATGTTTTCCCACAGTGCTTGGTCTGTGTAAAAAAAAAAAAAAAAAAATCCCACTTCAAACAACGTCCATGAAATCACTGAACAGCTCTGCTACAAAAGTGCACAGGCAATCAAAGGTAAATGTACCAAGGATAAAGATGGCGCACTGAACGCTAAATAATGAACAGATTTGGCCTCAAGTTGCACCACGGGAGGTTTAGGATGGATATTAGGAAATATTTCTTCACCAAAAGGGTTATCGAGGATTGGAACATGCGGCTCAGGGCAGTGGTGGAGTCGCCATCCCTGGAGGTATTTAAAAGACGCGTAGATGTGGTGCTGAGGGACATGGGTTAGTGGTGGGTTTGGCAGTGTTACATTGATGGTTGGACTCATCTAGGTTGGAAAGGACCTTTAATATCATTTTATGAAATTGTCTGCAAGACATCTGTAACTGGAGCACTGCTTCTTGCTCCCTTAGACTTGAGTTTCACCCCTGACAGCAGATGGGGGAGATGAAGCCCTTGCGTGCTAAGTCACGTCCGTGCCCTTAAAAGCCTTACAGGGACCTTCATGCCTGCGGAACAGCTTTTTAAACCAAGACAAACTGCATGTTTACACCCAGGCATTAAAAGGATACAGAGAAGACAGCCCATGCAAGGCAGGTGCAAACCCGAAGCCCAGATTGTGGTATCCAACCCCTGATTGAGCTGATCACAAGATCCCAGGAGGGATAACTGGGGGTTGTCATTTTGTTCAGTGCACCGCCAGGTGCCTTCTCCATCACCTTATGTCTGCTGCAGGGAAGGGGAACGCTTTCCTCTTAGTCCTGTTTGATAAACTCTTGCCCCACTACTGTCAGCCAGCTGAGAATTTAGCAGAGCTTGAAAGGAAGAAGGAAAGAGAAGAGATTTGCAACGGCTCTTACCTGTTCATTCATATAATTCCATTTTGGGTGGTTTATACTCCCTGAATACGAGGTGGTAAATCATTTGCATGCTGCTGGCTCAGCCGATTATGTTGTGAAACGCTGAGAAGTCGGGCTATGGTGTCAGCCCCCAAAATGAGCATGGTAATGTATAGGAGGATACCGACACTGCTCGAAGGAATTCACAATTCCTAAAGGTAAATCAGCAATCACAGATGGCGAAAAGTGGGAAAAAACCCTACTAGCAAAATCAGCAGTGCAGTAGATAGATGTGTTTTTTTCTGTCTCTGTTTTTCCATATATTAAATATAACCTCAAACATGATGTAATACAGCAAATGGCATACCCATCTGCTACACCAACACCTCTTACTCTGAAAATACCCATGCCACAAAAACAAGAGCGGAGACCGCTCTCAGAAAGAGCCACCTACTTCCCATCAGCAACTTCCAGCAGCTTTGTCAGTCACAACAAACTCCACAGTCCCTCCTGATTTCCCACAAAAACCACTCTCCACCCCCTCTGGCGGAATCCCATACACGCTGTCTGCTCCTCTCCCCCATTTCCCCGCTGTCCCCTCGCCTGCTGCCGAGGGCTCTGCTCCTCCAGGAATGTTCACACACAGAACGGGAAGATGCCCTCCACTATCCAGCACTGCTGTAGGGGTGCGCCACCTTATTCTGAGCCACCCAATAGCTAAATAACCACACTAAATATTGCCCCAGGGGTCAGCACTGGGTCCAGTCCTGTTCAATGTATTCATCAATGACCTGGATGAGGGGAGAGCATGTACCCTCAGCAAGTTTGCTGATGACCCAAAACTGGAAGGGGTGGCCAACACACCAGAAGGCTGTGCCACCATACTGTGTGACCTGGACAAGCTGGAGAGTTGGGCAGAGAGGAACCTCATGAAATTCAACAAGGGCAAGTGGAGGGTCCTGCACCTGGGGAGGAACAACCCCATGCATCAGTACAGGTTGGGGGCTGACCTGCTGGAGAGCAGCTCTGTGGAAAGGGACCTGGGAGTCCTGGGGGACAACAGGATGCCTATGAGCCAGCAATGTGCCCTGGTGGCCAAGAAGGCCAATGGTCTCCTGGGGTGCATCAAGCAGAGCGTGGCCAGCAGGTCACGGGAGGTCATCTTCCCAGCCCTGGTGAGGCCACATCTGGAGTACTGTGTCCAGTCCTGGGCTCCCTGGCTCAAGAAGGACAGGGAACTGCTGGAGAGGGTCCAGCAAAGGGCTACTAAGATGATGAGGGGACCGGAGCATCTTTCTTATGAGGAAAGGATGAGGGACTTGGGTCTTTTTAGTCTGGAGAAAAGAAGACAGAGGGGGGGGAATCTCATCAATGCTTATAAATATCTAAAGGGCGGGTGTCAAGAGGATGGGGCCAGACCCTTTTNGGGGGGTTGGACTGGATGAGCTCCAGAGGTCCCTTCCAACCCTGACCATTCTGTGACTCTGTGAAACAATAATTAGCATTATACGTGGGGAGTATTTAAGAGGAGAATACTTTTTGTTTCAGTGCTCACACACATATTTCTTCACCGCACGGGCACTAAAAGCAGAAGCACTGCTTTGGATCTCCAAGACTGAACTTGGATCTGCTCCTGGTCCCTGTTTTCCTCGCTGTAAAACAATGCAAGATAACAAACAGTGCTGGTCTGTCAACAAAAGCACTGGGGGCATCCTTTACGTGCTCTTTAAACGTCTGTGGAGATCTATCAATGACCTTTAACCATGCGGAGAATAAATTTTACTGCTCATGTTGTGCTGCATGTTAATTCTGCACTGCCCGGGGAAGGAGAACATCCTTTGCAAAGGCACTAAGTGCCCCAGTTCCAGATTCAAGAGCAGAGCTAGCCAGAGTACAATGAGCAAGGGGAGGGAAGAAGAGAAACTTACTGCTAAATAGCTTTCTAGAGAAGCATGAAAGTACGCTTCAAGCTAATTGTCTATGGAGATAAACTGCTTTCCTGCAAACACCCAGGTACATCGGACTGTTCACATGCAGAAACTGAGGGCATCATCACCCAAGGAGCACGCGCTGTACGAGGGGTATTGCTCGCCTTTATAATGGCCCTGGAACCTTCCGTATTTTTATTTGCAATTTTTTCTTGTGGAAACTATACTAATAGATAGCCCACCCTGAGGCAGCCTGAAGTGAAAGTATTTCCTTTGCTTTTAACATGGACAGAACGTAGGAAACTGTGTACATTTCTACAATTACTTTAACTAGAGAGTCAGAAATCCTACAGAAGCTAAAGAGTTTCCCATAAACCTTTCAGGGGCAAATTTGAAAGGCTAAACAAGGGAGAAAGAGTTCATAATTTAGAAGATACCAAAACACAGCAGATACAATTACTCTTTGTCAATCTCCTACTTGTCAAGAAAGAAAACACACCAGTCTTTTGATACAAGAAAAAAAATATCTCCCAATTCACTTCTTTCTGTCTCGCTAATATTTGGGAGGCACAATGCGAATAGTAAAAATAATTCTTTTTTTTTTTTTTTAGAGAAACTAATAGCTAGTAAGTTCGAACACAAGTTCACAGAACTACAATGTAAAATTTTAAAAAAGTGTTCTATGCTAAGAAATTGAGGATTCCCTATTTGTAAGGTTAAGGTTATAAATGACAGCATTATATGCTCCTTCGAATTTGGAAGTCTGACTTGGACACCAGAAACTCCCACCACAAAGCCTTACAAGGAGAGGCTGAACAGGTTGGCAATCCACGGAGAAGACCAAGGCTAAGGCTTGGTGTCATCAAGGAGATGAATAAAATGAATGCAGAACTGTTTTCACCAAACCCTACAGTGTTACAAATGAGGGGAATAATTAAAAAAAAAAAAAATCAATGAAACTTGTAGCAGATGGGTTTAACACTGACAAAAATACTACTCTTCTCAGTGGACTGGGAAAATCTGGAGCCTGTTGCTATCAGAGACTGTGAAGGCAGCAGGATGAGCACGGTTCAAAGGGACCAACCACATCAGGCAGCAGAGACGATGATGCTATAGCTTGGCTGAAACCAATATAAAAGGCAGTAACATTTACTGACTAGCTACGTATTTGAGCTTATTGTGGGGAGATTTTAAGATTACCTTAATGGAAGCTTATTGAAAGTGAGGGACTTCAAATATAGGGAAGCACAACTCCTCCAATACAGAAAGGTATAATCAAATCTTTAAAATTAATCCATTATAACTCAGAGAGAAACCTTGAATTATGAAAGGTAAAAATATCTTTAAAAACTATACTTTTATGGATACCAGGAAAGGCAGCACGGGGTGATTCCATTTCATCAAGCATCATCTGAAGTGGCTTTAGAGACCAAGACAGGATGGTTGCTTTGGTCCTGCAACACAAATCAATCAGTTCTGTGACTGTCTCGGTACCAAGAAGCTTTCTGTTCCCCAATTAATACCATGAAATAGTCTGGAAGAAGAAACTTTCATATATTGATGAGTCAAAACCAGACCCTGTGCATTTTAATCGGGGAAAAGACCATGTATTGTTGAAGCCATAAATCAATATAAATGGCAAACGCTACTATTACATTCTCTTGTTTATCAAACTCACTCAAAGCTTTGCTCATTAGCAAAGTTCAGGCATCTCATTTATCAAAACTGCTCTAGCCATATTTCATGCATCAGTAACGTTTTTGGAGACACGAATAAAAGAGGACAAAAAGGAAACTCTTGTAAAGTAATTATTTTACAGCTGCTGTTAATACTACTTCTTCAAGGGTTGCATGGAGAAGGTAATAATCTACTTATGAACATGTTTAACTGTGATGGTTTCTCAGATTATCCAACTCTGCAATTAAACCAACATGAAAAATATCAACAAAATTATGTAAAAAACAACTCAAGTGCTTCATTTTCCCTGCATGATGATCATAATCCTACATCAGACACAACAAGTAGCATTTTATTCTGAGCTCTGGCAAACAGGTCTCTATAGTTTTTAAATGTGGACTTACACCGAAAGCCTTTTCCTATAATAAAATTATTTCCTACTATTGAGTTTTAAATAACATCCTGTATCTGAAGAAGAGGAAAGTTATTCTCTGCAACAGGAACCGGAATGCAGACATCATCCAGGGGCAAGCAGATACAGCTCAGGATCTACACGTCTTCCCAGAGGGCAGCCTGGGTGCCCAGCAGTACACACACCTACATTTGGGCTCCCTCTGCTCCAGCTTTACCACGCAGCAGACCGGTCCTAAAATTGCATGTGATGTCTAAACCTCCAGGTGTTACACGAGCTGCTCTTGCCAGTGCATTTGAGGAACACTCTTCAAGAATTCTCCTGGGCTGAATATTTCTTACAGACCTTTCTCTCCAGGTATTCACGCTCATTATTAAAAAGGACTAGCATTCAAGATTTCTCCATGCTCCACTTGCAAATTGAACCACAACAGGTTTTCAAGTCCCGTTCCTAAGGGTGTCTCTTTAAGTAAAGTGATTCCTAAAGTTTTCCAGGCTCTGTTTCATAATACCTGTTCTAAAGCCTTAAAGTAAGTGCCAAAGGAAGAGTTAAAATGAGCAATTCAAGACTAAAACCTTCAAGCTATTCTACAATTAACTGGGAAATAATCTAAATAAGGAGAGGAAAACTAAGATATTCACGGGATGCCGCTGCACTCATTTCCTGCCCTCTTTCCAACACTGAAGAAGTTCCTCTTTGATTTTGCAAAAATGTTATATTTCATAGGCTCCTAATACAAGCCATCAACCACGCTTCAGCATCTTTCTTCCATTCCTGCCTCCAAGACAGCTTGTAGTGTCTTCATGGAGCAAAACCACTCAACTGTCTGCAAAAGTCATCACTGCTTTTGGTCTCTTTGATCTAAAGAGTGCCACTAGAAAAGGCAACTCATGTTGATGCCTCTCCTCCGAAGCATCTGCAGCTGAGCTACTAAAGATAAGAGCAATGTTAAACCAACTACAGGGACCACTGGGAAAACTCTGGGTACCGTGTAAGCACTATGACAAAGCTAATCTTGAAAAAGTTTAATAGAAAAAATAAAAATTAGGAAAAAAAAATCCAGTTAAATGAGACACAGAAAACCAAGCCCCTAAACTGCAACACTTTCCATCCCGCAAAGACTAGCAAAATGTTGAAGATGCCAACGGCAGGCAAACTAAACAAACACTACTGTTAATAACAAAACAAACAAACACAACCCAAAGAAAAGGAAAAAAGAAACAAGTCTATTTTAATTAGAAGCACTAATTAAAGACTTTGAGAGACAAGGCAGATTTTCTCAAGAGCAAAGGCAACACAAACACCCCAACTACCAGAGCATTTAAGGAAGCAGGAAGCAAGCGCTAGGGATTTCTTGTTTTTAGTAACAGCTCAAAGAAATCCGAAAATCAAAGAAAAATCTACCCTGACAATTCCTGGAGGCAGGGCCGGTGCTTCATAACCCAGCCAAGCCACCCATCCCTCACTTCTTTTTCAGCTCAAATTGCAGTTGCTCCTAACCCAGGAACCAAAAACGCAGTAGCCTTGAAATCAATACACTGACCCAATAAAGCATTTCTTCAGAGAATCACATAAAATGTTGCCAGAGCTCACACCTTCCTTATTCGTAAGTCTTTTTTTTTATTTCAGCCGCATGGTTCTTAGGAACTGGATATATGGGACTTCCTTTTCTTTCAGACCTTTCATGTTAGAAACACTGAAAGGCGGGGGG
>VZSZ01008985.1:116375-132546 GCA_013398815.1 Ibidorhyncha struthersii
CCTGAGAAAATACGTAAGCTAAACTTCCTGAGTTTCCTTTGAAGACTTAACACTTAAAAGGGTCAGAGATACGCTCTTCGAAGCAACAGCCATGCATGTCATGAGATTCAGCAGGAATCGTAAGGAAAGATACAGTATTAGCTCCTCTGCATAAAGTAGCATCAGCTGTGCTGTATTAATGTAGGAGGTTCCCTATGTGAACAAACCTGAGCAGAAGAATCCAGTGAAGCACTTCTTTTGCACCTTCTTCCCCGCTCACAGTGGCTAAATTCAACTATAATCCGTGCCCTAAAGAGTCTAATTAAGAAAGCGGAACATCTACCAGAGGCTGTAACTCCAAAGAAGAGATAAGAGGAACCCTACTTCCCAACAAAATCCCAAGTCATTCAACATCAAAGCTCGAAAATGATCTTACTTTTGACAGTTGCTGTTCGGGTGCAATTGTAGAGGATGGCTAACTCCCCAAACACTTTGCCAGGTCCCATGGTGCACAGCTTCACACCTTCTTTTGTCACTTCAACCTTCCCATCTGTGAGAAAGAGGGGGAAAAAAAAGAGACCATTTTAAAAGGGCAATTAAGTTCTTTCAGACTTAAGTTTTAAAATGTATTCGATTATACTGCGAATAAAAACACCTGAGCCTTACAACTTGAAAACCAATTAAATGTATTATGAAGGACAGCACAAACTCAAAAAAGGTTAAAAACGGCCGTTGCGTATATAAGCTTTCAACACTTGAGGTGTTTTAGTGAAGTATCTGTACGATCAGGAAATACTTACTAGTACACTAAGCTTCATATGAACTTTGTTTCACGTATTACACTTTCAGGTGAAATTTTCTCCAATTTTGTGTTAAAAAGAGAAAAGATTTAGGTCTTTTAACACCACACACGAACACCACGGAGTAATTTTACTCATTTCCACTGAGAAACTAATCCCCGAGAACACTCATCCATGAGTAACACAGCCATCATTGAAAGTAAAATTACTTTGACCCGTGGCCATTATTTAATTCCCACCTCACCGTATCTTTCCTTTTTGAACATTTCGTCTTACCAGAGCAAGTCTGCTTTATCTGCTTACCAATACCCTGCCGAAAGACGACACGTGAGGGGGATTTAAAAGCAAAGGTCAAATGGAAAGAAAGCAGCTCAGGGCCAATCTGGGGGTTTCAAGGGACATCTGAGGAACAAGAGCCAGGAGAAGGGAAGGAACTGAAGATGGCCCCACCACTTTGTGTGCACACAAGTAATACCACAATGAGAAGCAGAGTACACACCTGTGGGGAACATGGGGTTATCGCGCCTACAACCACCACTTAGGCTGCAAAAAATAAAGCTCAAGAGAGAAAAGGGAGAATTTAAAATGTTATCAGCCACTATAAAGCCTCCTCTCAGCCCAGATTGGGAAGCGGATTGTTAAGGGATTCTGCTGCAGCAGCCCTCAAGGTATCACTCTGTGGGTCTACAGCCGGCAAGAGGGAAGGTCAGAGTTTGCGGGTTCTCACCCGCCTTACGGATATCTGCATTCACATGTTAGATACCAAACTGGGCCTCAAATGGTTGCAAAACCAGAGAACTAATTAAGTGGATAAGAGATTATACAACCCTATGTCCTGCAGAGGGAACACAGAGGTACTCTGCACAGAGCAAGGCCATCATCACAAAAAGAACTTCTCCTACGTAATACATATGCTGCAAAACACAGTCCTGTCAGCCCTACATATCTGTGGGTAAATCTACACCGCTGTACCCACAAAACCCCTCAAAGTGAGAATGACTCCAGCCTACCCGTGCTACTCTACTAAAACAACACATCAACGAGAAAAAGCAAACCGTGAGGACTCCAAAATGAGTTTAGAAATCGTATCCCTACTAGACACATCACAAGGTCATTCCAGTTGAGCAGAAAGCTTCAAATATTTCCACAGCAGACTGAAGAAAGAAGGTAAAGTATGTAGAGGTGAATGGAAGAAGGCATTGTATTAAGGCAGGACAAACTTTAAAGGATGCCTTTAAAGGGTACAAAGTATTTTGGAGGTAGAGGGGTCTTATGCTGACTGGTGCAATAGATCCCAAGATCTATTGATGGTTAAAAAAATAAAAAAAATAATCCGTGTTATTTATGAAACTAAAAGCTATGTTAGATACATAACATGACCTAAAGGTTACCTGGGCCTGTGGGAGTGTAAAGATTGCAGCAGTGTATTCTGTAATAGAAAAGTACAGAAGTTTGGGGAGGGCTGTTAATTTTTTTTTTATCATGAGTTATTAGTAATAAGTGTATATATATCTAATACTACTATGAAATTACTACCAGAAAGCAAGTATATACTCCAATATTAAAAGCAAGTCTCTAAAATTATAACTAGTAAAGCAGCATTTATACTTATGATTATTACTTATATAAGAAGTACAAACATACATATCACAATGTTTTAGGTTGGAAGGGACCTTAAAGACCATCCAGTTCCAACCCCCCTGCTCTGAGCAGGGACACCTCCCACCAGCCCAGGTTGCTCCAAGCCCCATCCAACCTGGCCGTGAAAAAAATACACACACGTATATAAGGAGGAGAAAATGCCATTTCTTTTGGGACAGTGGGCTGGCAGTCGCAATGTGCAGAGTTCTGCAGCTCCCATCACAGCAGGGAGAATGACACAGGATGGTAACGTGTAAAGGCAAACAAAGTATAAGGAGATGGCATCCATCACATTGAGTATTAATACTTGCCATTGATACTGCACAGTTAGTACCAATTAAAAGTCTGCCAAGAATGCACTCACCTATATTCACACAGTAAAGCAACGACAAAAATACTAAAGTACGCAATACAGTATTTCAGGGCTAATAAATAACCCTGAGAATTAAATTCTGAGGTTGCTGATTTATTGTTAGCTTCAAACAGATTTGAATTCCATTCCTTGTACAGGCTAACTTCCCTTTAAAAATCAATTCATTTCTATCATTTTTTTAATAAATGTTTGATTCATTTGTTGATATTAAGTATCAATCTAATATGAAGCATAAAAATAGATATTTATCTCAAGAATGAGCAAAATCAACCTTTCATGGTGCCTCACACACTTCAGAGACTCCTAAATGACTTTGAAGAATACATTATTTTTTTTTGTTACTAGAACTGAGTTTCAGCAGAGCTGAAATTGGGACATTTCTGCAAAGATCTCTACAACAAATACCTGCAAAGAGAATGAATTTACCTTACTTTTAGCTCATGGAGTCGTAACTGATTCCAGAGACAAGGCAGCCAAATCTGAGCAGTTACGCACAAACAGATCACATTATTCAAAAGCATTTTGAGATCTATCCCACTGCTCAAGATTTCATCTGTTGCTGCCCAAAGCAATCCACACTGATCATCTGTCTTTGTAGAAAGCTACCATATATTCCATATGCCATTTCATTTCGTATAAGGACTTAAAAATAAGAAGCTGGGTTCTGATTCTTATGGCTCAGCGGGGTTTTTTTTTGGGGGGAGCACTTCTCATTGTACTAAAAAATTATGTGGTTCGTTCATGATGACTAGTCAACGCTTCATCGTCCCCAGGTGCTCTCCATGGGTTGACAGGAAGAAGAGATGAAAATCCTTCCGAGGCAGTGACGATGCTGGAAAGGACCACCTTGGGGTTGGAAAGAGCTCACTGGAGTAATACACAGACATATTAGCTCAGCTCCCATCAATTTACAGCCTATTTTTCACACGTAGAAAATTGAGCTCTCACTGCTGTACCTCAATGACAAATTCCCACCTGATCGTGGCAAAGGACTTTGAGATTAGAGATGGAAAGCACAATATTGAACAGATTATTTTTACTACAGTCTTCAGGACCCTTTTGCTGCATCAACCACTTCCCCCAGTATGCAAGAAACATACTGGTGATGAAATTAAAATACTAATCTAAAAAGCACCGAGAAGACTTCCTAGCAAAATATGTGGATACAGCAAGAGTAAGATGACATTTACGAAAACAAACCCAAAGAAAACTGATTTCACTTACAGAAAAGGGGGTCCATTTCCAAAGGCAGCAGTTATTTAGATTTGTATGAAGTTATCCCACCCACTGTCACCTTTGACTTTCAAGCAGCAGCTATAGAGTTGAGCAGAAAACCATAAGCTTCAGGAAAACCTTGGGGAAGCACAAAGTGCTCAAATTCAAGATAGTTTCTATTTCACAGCAAACCCTAAAAAGCCATTAAGTGAAAGATTATAGTTAAAAATTCTCACGACCCAAGACGGTGTAGGGTTTGGGTATTAGTCAGAAGAAAGAGACAACAAGCATTTGTTTTGATGAATTCAATAAGGATTTTCTTTATGAGAACTGCTCAAATTTGGAGGCAGTAACCAATAATGACTTTTAACTGCTTGGCAATTTGAAAGTGCTTTGTTTATAAAAAAAAACAAACATTATTTAAATGCTCATTTAACATTTGCATTCAAACTAGTTTTATTCCCAATAAAATCGTTTGAAACACAGATTGCAGAGAAGACCCACAGACTGTGGGTGCATTCCTTACTATAAAACCTGATTCTTCCAGAAGTATATAAGGCGACACGATGCACAGGCCTTGTTTATCAAAACAAAACTAAAACTTGCTTTAATAAAAAGTTATATATTCAAATTTGCGAGTTCATAAAGTTACTACATGCAGACAAAATGGCTATTATAAAATTTCTCCAGTTTCTACTTGAAACAATCCAAAGGAATGCAAGAATGTGACGATGATGGAAAAAGGCTTTCAAAAAAGCCTCCCTAAATCAGTTTGAACATGAAAGCAACCTCCGTTCCTGCAAAGCCTGAACAAATCTCCCCCTCTAGACCCACAGTGTTCTCTGAAGGAAAGGTTTCACCCGTAGGAACACAAGCAATGCCTTAGCGAGGCTGTATTTTACATTCCCACCTTGAAATCAAGAGGCAGCTCTCGGTTGGTCCCAAGTGACCTTCCTGCTACCAGGAGGCAGTGCCTTGGCATTTATATCACAAACAGCAGCTCACGATGACACCGTTTCCTCCCAGGGCACAAAGCCCACTGCTGCCTGCTCCACCTCTGCCCCACAAGTAATGCCAGTTGAGAGTTACCACGTTAAAGTAACCAGGTCAAAGTACACTTCCGCTGCCCCCCCACCTCATTTTTAACTGTGGGGTTGTCCTCACAGCGTTCCCTGCAAGGACGAGCTGCTCCTTGCTGTCAAGCTTCATAACCTCTGGACACAGCCAAATACAGTCTCTAAGAGATCTTAAGGAACGAACTGACCGGTTCAAGAGGTGGTCAGAGCACAAGAAGCCACTTGAGTAACTTGGTCTCCCACCCCCAGCTACAAGGCTGGTGGTGTTTTACGGAGCTGCTGCTCCTTCTCCCCTCGTCCAAAGCTCAGCGGTGCTTCTGATGCCAGAGCCGAGCACCCCCAGTCCTCCTCAGACAGCTGCATTCTTCTACCAAGCCACAAAACGGGCCGCGAGAGACTTCATTAGACGAACTCAGCTGCTGCAGGAGAAAATACAACTATTTTTTTCCAAGTACGTAAGAGAAAGATTGAACAGGACAGCAGCCTGAGGAAGGCAGGAATTGAAAGGCAAAGATACTCGATCTTTCACACTCCAGCAAGACAAGAGATACGGGTGGTACGGTTTAGTAACAAATGTGCTGTTTAATTACAATTTACTGTCCTGGAGAAAGTCTCCCGTTCTCCTGTTGTGTCATTAAACAATCTGGAACATTAAATACCTAACAATAAATTCCCCGGACTGTGAGCCAAATTCACCTCTCGTGGAAATAAAGGGTCTAACACAGCTATAAAGAGAAGGAATTTTACCCATTTTCTTTTCCTAGCTGGCAGCCGAGGCAGTGCAGTTTTCCATGTAGGAAATAAATTGCTTTCTTTGATGTAGCAACCAGATAAAGAAACCAAAAGAAATACAATATAATTTTGGTTGATTAACGGAGATAGATTTGCAACTTCCTTTGACATCTCCGTAAGACAAATACTAAATAATGCAAGTGATGCTTTACTTGAGGCAAGAAGATATTGAAAAACGCTGTGTTTCTGCCAAAATACTGAGCATTATTGAATTCAACATTGATATTTAATTTACAGCTGAGCTGATTTTGTGGAGCTTTAGCTTGCACCCAAACTATGCAGTTTTACATCAGCTGTAAGAAACTCTTCCATATTGATGGAGGACAACGCAAGTTGCTTTTCATCTAGACAGAGCATAAAATAAAATAAAAATTGCTGTGTCTTAGCCAGCATGGAGGACTTATCAAGAGTAAAGGCTGGCAGCTTGATTTCAGTCGTTATGTTCTGGATTGCCCTGAGGTCCCTATTCTTCTCCATTCTCAGACAGACAGAATATGCCCCAATATCACCTGACCGATGAGTCACTTCATTAATGGTCCTGGCAAGCACTGAAACGGGCCTTGACCGTATGACCTCAGTCTTTTCGACGCACGCTTTCAGCAAGGCAAGTTTTAGGAATCAATCCTCTAGCTCAAAGGGTGCCGCAATCCATTTGGCTTTCTTACAATGCAGGTGACCAGTGTGAGGATACAGAACAGAACAGTACCTCCAAAAGCCACCAGCCTGCTCCCAACAGAAACAGCTGCCAGAAATCAGCTTAACCACACATATTTTGCATTTAGCAGATGCTCAGAAGTCTCAATTATATGGGAGTCTATTTGGTTCTTTTTCCAGGCTCTCTTTTTTGAATCGCATCCCACCTTTTGCAAAAAGAAGTTTTTATGCTGGAAATTTTCTTCTCATTCCTTAGATTCAAAGAGCAGCAACCTTCCTCTTTTATCCTCGTTTATTTTTTCCCAGTGATCCTCCTAGACAATAAGAGCAAAAGCCTTATCCTCATTCCTTCACACAGATTTGTATGTAAATACCATTCCCCCAGGAGTAAAATATCTGCATTGCCAAATGCTTTGTCCTCATCCCCACCTGTTTTTTCCACTTGTCATCCAGAACTCCCAACTTTTCTTAGCTAATTTACAAATTAGCTGAGGAAACGGAAGATTATTCGCCGTGCACGCAGCTAAATTCATCCATTCTTGCTGTCTCCGAATATGTTCATGGAACGCACTGTTTGCACGAGTAGTCATGCCTAAGTGCACTGTTCAACTGCAACGGATGCAACTCCTCTGAACCACGAACTTGTAGTAACTCCGAACTACAGCCTTGGAGTAAGCATGATGCTCCCTCTTGGGCAGCTACAGTAAGTCCAGGCTGCTACCAGCAAAGCATGGCTAAAAAAAAAAAAAAAAAAGAGAGCGCATTATAAAAATTAGCCTCAAATCACCAGGATGATCTCGCACCCCGCCACCAAGGGCAGCTCCACGAAAACTCTGGAACAGGCAGTTTTGTACATACACCTTTTGGTTGTAACTCAGGGCAGCTTAAAAACTGGAGCCGGTTGGCAAGATTTCAGGGAGATGCGCTAAGACTTCAGGAAATGAAGCTTTTCCTACGAAATCCAAGAGGAAATAGCTTCCTTCGCTGCCCCGGCCCCTGCCATGCGTTCCCAGAGCCCCGAGACCCTCAGCCAGAGCCATGCTTTTGCAAATTAAACTCTCTGTGCTAACAACATTGTAGTTGCAAATTTAATTGCAGACCAATTAAAGTTTTATTTGCTAGCTGACATCAAAGCCAGTCAAGATTCATTAATATTTGTTTGTTTCAAAACACAGACTGATAATGGTCTGCGTTATTCATGGGGTTGTGCCCAAGCCACCGTATGTCGTAACTGTGGGGGCTGTAGAGTACTACATCTCCTAATGATGAATAGTAACGATATTAAAAGTAAATCCATGATTTTTTCTCTTAAAGCCCTACTAAAATTAGGCTGACATTGAATCGCTCCCAGCTGGTTTCCTTCCCCAGCCCCACATTGGTGGTGTGCACCCACATCACAACATCACCATCCCGTGCTCAGGTGACGCAGTGAAAGTAAAAGCGCATGCGAACCAGTGGGCACAGTTCACATCTTGAGGCTGCTTTTCAGGAAACAATGGAAATAGTTCCTGGGAAATAGCCTATACGTGGAAAATGCTCTTGTAAGCATTTGCTCTGACAAGTTATTACTCTTACAAGTTACTATATAACTTCCCCAGGATGCAAAGTTAAATATGGGTCACTGTAAGCAAAGAAAAGTAAAAATACGGGTGATTTAAGCATGCATGAACAAAGCAGGATCAGTTTTGCAAAAACTGCACGCACTCGTCCTGTATAACACCACCAGCAAAACACACAGACAGTTTTTGTTTTGATGAGGACATTCGGTGCTTTGTCAACCTGAGTCCATCCAATTAAACATTAAATAACATCTTTGGCTCAACTGCATCCATGTCCCTCAAATAAATCAAACTATAAACTAAATTGCACTAACGTGACTCTCTCAATTAGGAGGATAATTTTGTCTCCCGATAATTAAATGGTCATTTTCTCGTTCCGGGCACAGAAGAAAACAGATTAAGTTGACTTGAGGAATTTGACAGCCTGCGTGTCATTTATATAATGGGTAAAATTCTTGCGGTGCGTTACCAGCTCTCCCTTTCTCCTCTCCTGGCTTAGAGGCACAGCTGGAAAGCCACTTGCTATTTCAAGTCAAGGTCTTCCATGACTCACAAGCCCAAACCAGCCCCTCAGTTTCTTCATTTTAAAGACACAAGAGTATCCAAGGGGATATCTAAGAACTCAAGATACATTTCTTTACAGCATGAGGTTGCAGTAACATACACCTTCTTCTGTCTTCCAGTAGTCTTTAACACCAGGAACACAGCAGACATTTCTAGCTTGTATTTCTCTATTTCTCCTCCTGGGTATAAACAGGACACATCTCGAAGGCCTAACTCTTTATTTTCAGTTGTATATCCTAGCAATGCCTTTGAGACACAGGTAAGGATTATCAGTTTTACCTTTATTCACATTATTAGCCCCTTTTTAGATCCTAGACCCTTAGGAAAAAAAGGCAGGTTTTCCCAGGAGTACTGTAATTGTTCATTACACTTCCATGCAAGGTTAAAAAAAAAAAAAAAATGCAAAGAACTTTATATTGCATAAATCAGGGAAACCACACAACTCTACAATGATTGGGGGTAGGGTGTGGATTCCCACTTGATTCAGTGCAGAATTCATCAATGACTATTCAGTATTTTATTTCATCCGTACTGTTTCACACTTGGACTGCAGCTTTGTTTGTTGGACACTATTCAAGCTCTGCTCTGAAAACAGAATAATAATTATTTGTAATTCGTTTTCTTTAGGAAGTATCACTATGGATCTGTAGATTTTCCTGAACAATACTGAATATTTTTCAAAAACTGGGCCCGAGATGAAGCGGGAGTTATCCCATGCCACAGCAGCAAGGGCATCAAGATCAGAAGCACCCACTTCGGAGTGCCCAAGAGAAAAGACTCAATTTTGAGTTTAATTTAGTTTACTTTAACAATACTTATCATACACACTTTGTATTCTCAAAGCCCAGCTCCACCAACTTCAAATATAGCTTTCAAATATTCAGCACGGAGTTTCAGTTCAGAAAATGGGGACCATTACTAAATCCAAACTTTTCACCACCAGCCAGCCTCAGCCTTACTGGCATTCACCCGTGGCAGAAGCAAAATGGAAATGAGTTATCTGTGAAAGTAGCCTGCAGCTTTAAGTGGCACCTCGTTTTGGCTTTTCCTGTTATCCAGTGTCTCCCTCTCTGGAAAACTCATTTTCTCCAGGGTTTTACTGACAACAGCCTGCTTCACAATTCCCAGCCCCATGGATTACTCACAAACACAAGCCATGCAAAGAAAGCAACACATCTGCAGGTGGGGGAAAGCAGAGAAATAAGGAAACAAGGGGTTAAAGCTGAAGCAATGCTCTTAGACTCCTCCCTCACTCTGGAACTGTACAATAGGAGGGATTCCCAGTCTGCCTTCTCAAAGTCTGGAGATGCGCACCTGTAATCTGCTTTAACAGGATGTCATTAATACTGCGAGGTCAATGGTTATCAAGTTACAAAAAGGCAACGCAGCCTTACAGCCAGTCATCAGCAACAGTCAGCTTTTTATAACCAAACTTTGCCAGCTGAGCTAACCAGCAGCTCTTACCAAAAGCAGGCTGCTTCCTTCCCCGTCACAGTTTCCATCTCTTTCCCACCAAGCTGCAAAGACCAGTTTTAGTCCCTTTGGTCCATTTCTCACCCCACCCCAGTATCACTTTTCCCCAGCATCCCCCGCCCTCGCCAAGCCAGAGTTCACGCTGAGCCCACGACGCTTCTCAGTGCAGGCTGGAACCGTAAGTCCTGATACAGTAATCCTTTACCCAAATTTGGGTACGTTTTGACAGAAGAACATAATAAGGGAGAGAAAAAAAAATAATGCACATTTTGCCAAATTTTAAATCGTGTTCCAAAACATGGCAACATCACAAATTGTTGCAAGTGTTTTGAATGTGAAGAAAAATGTCATTTTTTCCTTAAGACACCTCCCTGGAAAAGACTGAACAACTTCTGATGACATTTTCCAGAACGATTTCATTTTAAGCTGGCATCTGCAGCAGAAGTTTAAAGCTCAAGCTTTTAAAATTTTTGCAAGCGAGAGGGAACTGAAAGCAAGGCTTGATGATGTTCAGTACCTGGTCAGTTTTGAGATTAAGACCACTGTGGAGTCTCATCTGTAATATATTTACAAAAAGCCCTAAAGAAAGCTTTTACCTCTTTTTGCTTGCTAGATAAAATAAGGGGAAAGGAAACAAAGCAAGACATGAAGAGTTATGACTCTCAAGCCTGCTGGTGCAACCGGTGAAACCGCAACAAGTTCCTTCATATGCTCCAGTAAAGCCTTTTTTAATTGAATGAACCTACCTCCCCTCCTGTAAAACATCCTCATAGAGACAGTCCGAATGTGATGGACCGTGAGACAGTCTCCCCCAAGACTGCACATGGCCAGCTGCCCTGGAGCAGTGACCAGATCACCTTGTCTGAGAGAAATTTCCAGCGCCAAGATTTATTTCGGGGAGTTAAGCAGGCGGGACAGGCGCCAGCCTTTCCAACATCAGCAGAAACCCACACCGAGAAGGCCACAAGAGATGTCCAAAAACCAGTAAGGATCTATCAACCCTCACTGCCCCACCTCATCTCCCTGGCTGAGACCTGCAAGCAACACAGGGCAGGGGTTCAGTGTGCTTTTTCAAAATGACATGCTGTGACTATTTTTTTAAACCTTTGCTTTAAAGAAATGGTTTTGAAACGGGGCTTGAAACCGTGACTCAACATGTACAATCTCAGTGGCCCAAAGCAGTGAATAACAGTAACACTTCTCAGATTTAAATCAAGACTTACTCTGGAGAAAGGATTACTGGAGATAAGAGCAGATCTGCATCCCTGTTTCTACCCTGTCTGCAGAAACGTTTTGAAAAACAGAGAATGGAAATAAAGGAGGTGATGGCCCCAATCTGTAACAGCAGCCTAGGGGCAGAGAAGAGCTTGGAGGATTGAGAGCATCTGAAAACAGCATGAAGAAACTTCCTCAGGGCTTTTAAGGTAGGAATTAAAACCTACATAAGAGGAAGGCAGGAAAGTGAAGCAAAGCCTAGAAAGCACAAGGTGTCCCCAGCAGAGTGGGGAATAGGTAATGAGAGACATAAAAGTGCGGCAGGGCAGAGAGCAAATAAACCAAGTAAAGACCAATCGGGCTGGTTGGTGGAACAGAACTTGTGAAGCAATCGATGCTGTCCCAAAGGTCAGCCCGTCTTGGACGACACCACACAGCAACGTAGCCTGGGGACATGCACAAGGAGAGCAGCAAACAAGACTGCAGGACAGAAAAGTCATACTGGAGAACACCTAAACAGAATGAACCATCTGCGCAAAGCAATTCAAGGCAAGGTTTTCTCCTTCAGAGAAGTAAACAGGATGGACTGATGCTGTTTTAACACTTCAGATTTAGTTCAAGTGGCTCTACAGGTTACAGTTAAGCCTTGTGCCTATGTGAAACAAACCTCTTGCACACTGCTAATGTTACCCTTGAAAGCAGAAGCAAATAGTTACTGCCTGGCTCGCTAATGAATTATCCCAGAAGAAATACTCTGCCTGTGCAAAGATGTTAATTCTCAACTATTTTCTCTTGTGACCTTCACAAGTAAACTCTGCAGCCAAAGCAAATTAAATGGGCATCTTCCACTTCCAGCCAGAGTGGGGTTCTATCTGGGAGGATCTAAAGCTTGGGAGTTTTTCTGCTGTTAGTATGATTTTTATTATTAGGATTTTGTTAATGGTGGAACCTAGAGGACCCAGTCCCAAGTGGAGATGCACATCCTTAGACACCATATAAAACACAAAAATATATATATATATATACATACACATATATTCCCTATTTCTAAGCTTCTGACAACCACAATATGTATGTTCAGGAGGATGGATAGGTGACCGCCAGAAGTCCCTTCCAACCTCAGTTATTCTTTGAGTCTCTATATAAATTACTTCAGATGTAAGGTTTGTTTCAGCCTAAAGGTTTGCATGTAGGATTTTGCAACTTGAATTGGCAAGCACCACATAATGAGTTTTTTTGCAATGAGGCTGTAAGACCATGGTAAAATCTGTAAGACGGTGAAAAAAACCTGCTACAGAAACCTCTTAAAATAGAGTGTGAGTTGGCAAACAAAGATAACAAGGACTCAAGGAGATAGTTAGCTGTCAAGCAGAGAGAGAATATTAAAAAAACACAATTAAAGTCAAATCAAATTTTGTCTTACATACAACATTCCTGAACACCTATTCAGGTGTTTAAAAAAATTTAAAAACAAACAACAAACCAAGTTAGAAACAAGAAGCCAGTTAGCCCTGATAGGAGATGTTTGTCTGGGATGGATTTTTGGATAGATTTGTTGCAGTCAGCGCAGAGAGTACTAACGAAGTATAGAGCCACACAGGTGCCCTGCAAGTCCATAAACCCCCTCCTCCTTGGCCATAACTCATTAGCAGACACTTTTTCTCTGTGACAGCATCGTTTAGGATCAGCATGAATTCCTTGTCTACACTGCGCTGATTCGAGTTTCTCCCCCTCAAGTCTGCCTGAATCACTGAAGATGCTGGTAAAACAGCAGCATGGGGTACAGGTGGAGAGATGTGCGGGCTCCTGAGTAGGATTCAACGTGGCAGACTACACTATTACTCATGTAACAACAGCAAGAACAGACCCCGTTCGTTGCATGCCTACAGAAACCTTATTACCCAAAGGATCCGCTGAAGGATCACAAAAAAAACCTCCTGTTTCAGTTTGGGATAATTTGGGAAAGCAATACAGGTCTTGGTCTGCACAAATTTGTTTATCCCCACTCTCAAAGCCCACAACCACTAAGGCTGACAGACAGGGTTGGGCACGGGAGACAAGACCCATTGCTCCAACCGTGGAGCAGCACCGGCTAGCTGGATTTTGGGGGAAAGAGCCATGAGGAGCAACGCACCAAGGCACAGCTGAACAGCGCCAAGGGAGGCAGGGAGAGGAGAGGGGTGCACAGAGGTATATTTAGGGTATGTACACAGACATATGTGTGTGTGTATATATATATATAAAAAGCCACAGTCCTCCCTTAAACACTGAAGAATTCTTCACCATCCGCCCACTGTACCGATAGCTACCTGCTGCACAGTACCCACACAGAAGCAACTTCAGCATAAGAGGGTTTGTAGCTGCTAATTCCACAGTTTCTCAGTTTTCTAGTGGATAGCAGAGTGTGCATGGGAAAATATTCAGTTGTGATTTACATGTTGGGGGATTGCTCAGTTTGAGTTCCCATTTTTGAGGAACTCAAAACAGTTAAGGCACAATTTGAAGAGAACCTGTTTTCCTGCAGCCAGTGGGAGACGCACAAGTCATGTTGGCAGCTCATGTTGGCAGCTCATACATGGTTACCCCATTGCTTCTGAATCCTATATGTAAAAAAAGGCAACTGAAGAGAATAGAGGAGTATCATATTTATCTAGGATAAAATACTGAAAAGCTCAAATACTTTGAGAAACATTGGGTTTTCTTTTCTAATTTGACTCAGTCTTACCTCCATAAATAATATGTGTCAATCTCAAAAGCAAACAAACCCAACAACCTTAAATACAAATTGCTTTTCCCCTGAGCAGGTGATTTTGTGAAAGGATGTAGTCCACCCTGCCAAGCTGCACTACTTGTCTCAAATTCCCATTTCGGCTGAGTGGCTCTTCACCTGGAATTGTGACTGCAATGCCACAAGTGCAAATTGCCCCTTTTTGGTACGCAAAGCCTTTTGTGAACACAACCCACCGCTGCATCCGTATGCTGATGGATATAGCGTACAGGACTCTGCTGCAATGGGAGGTTTGCAGGAACTAGACTGCACTTGATAAAATAAATGCAGCCCATGAGTAATTTATTACCCTGGCTCACAGCAAACCCGTACAGTGCAAGAAGGCATGGCGAGCCAGGTCGTATTCAGAGATCCCTCCGGATAAATCCACACTTGACTATTTGTAGATGAGATCTTGTTTCTTCAAGCTGTGCACACAGTGTTTAGTAAATGGGCCACAGCAGCCCCTCAGGCAACCTCGAGCTCGGGTGGGAAGTGCGAACAGGCTCCAGCTGTATTTTGAAACTCTTCGATAAATGACACCCCACCTTTCAAAATAGGGAGAAACCGTGTTGATAATTTATAAAGAGGGGAGGAATCAAGAAGGCAGGTCTGTAGCATGGCAGCTGGGCTGGAAGTCAGATGAAGGAGATGGATAGGGAGCACCGCCCCCCAAGGCCAGCTCTGCTCCCAGCAGTATGAGCACCTCTGGTTTATGGCAGCCTCCAAACTGCAGACTTAGTTCTCAAAAAAAAAAAAAAAAACCCAAACAAAAAACACACAAACAAACAAAGCAACAGACAAGAAACTTTACACTCATCTTCAGGGTTTCCATAACAACCCTTTTGTTACTGACGTATTTCAAATGCTGAGAAACCCTGATTTACTTTTTCCCCTCAGGTCTTCTAAGCCACTTAGTTAACTTCACTTCTCTTAAAACACCGAGATGTTTTTTGTTGAATACACTGAGGAAAGACATATTTTGTTCACCTGCCCTAAACAGCTGTTAGATTACCCTACCCAAATTTATTTTCTAGTTACAATCGTCCTCCCTTGCTCTTTAGAGCTCTGGCTTTCATTTCCTGGCTTTTGAAAATATTTTGGAAGTATTTCAAAATGTTAGACAAAAAAAAAAAAAAGCTTGAAGCTGTAAAACGCTGGAAGTGACCAGTCAGTTTTCATTTATTCTTTTAAATAAAATTTAAACCAGACTCGGTTCTGTGATGTGATAAGTGATAGTGAGAAACTCAATCATTGCAATCTCTTATTAAAAAGAACAGAACAAAACCAGAGCTTGAGATCCCTTTGAACAGCAAAACCATCATTCCCTTCTCTCCCTTTTTACCCACGATGATCACATGCTGGAAAGGCAACAATAAAATAACAGATACATTTTAAAAAATTGAGACAACTACTTCATGCAGATGTTGCAAACCCACAAAAATAAGAGACTAAAATCGATAAAAAATTACACACCAATAATATTTTACACTCAATTATACATGCGTACACCCATGTAAATGCACTCTGAATACTGGTTAGAACATAGAATTCAGTTGTCTGCAAAACATCTATAGCTCTAAATGGAAATCACACTTTGCAAAGAAAAAAAATTGCTCAAGGGAAATCCTGCAGAGCTCTTCCAGTCTCTGAAACTGGCCACATCCTTGAAAGCCAGTTTTGTGGGGCTGAAACACTCCCTGCGGAGCCAGTGAAAAGGCCCACTGGGCTCAAAAGGACCTCGACATCAGCATATGTGCACTGCTCAATTCTGATCTCGGAGTTAGGTAAACAAAAAGCGTCCCCAAATTTTAAGATTTCTGGCCCAACAAAGAAGTAGCTGAAGGATGGGAAATGTCCAAACCCCTGAGCTCCATATAAAGAAGACTGAGATCTATGCCAGACAGAGGAGGTACAGACTCTTCCACCTACAGCTAGCAGAAGACTGAGCAGGAACCCATCCAAAAATACTCTCAAGACCTGAACCAAGTTTAAAGATAGAGATCCTGCAATAACCAGGAAATCTTTACCTCTTTCAAGTAGTACCACAATGGCATGGGGGG
>VZSZ01008985.1:132580-204322 GCA_013398815.1 Ibidorhyncha struthersii
TTTTAAAGTGCATTGCACCATTAGCAATGTGCCACGTGCTGCTCTGCTACCTCTCCCAACTCCTTCCTATGCACGTTAAATAACACAAAGATGGATAATCCACCTGGGAGACATCCAGAGATGAAGATTTATTTGGTCCTTCCAGCCCATATTGCTTGACCAAGGAGAGAGACCGGAGCCAGTCCGGGCCATTTGCCTTCACCTCTGTGGCTGTCTACCCGGCTTGACAACCACTGGTGACAAGTACCATGAAGGACTTCAGCCTGAGCATGTGATGTTTGTGCATGCTCCATCCCTGGAGGTTTTTAGGACCAGACTGGATAAAGCCCCAGGCAGCCTGGTCTGACCCCAGAGCCTGCTTGAGTAGGAAGCTGCACTTCAGACCTCCTGAGGTCCCTTCTGACCTAAAGTATCCTACAATCCTATCTTCTTCCTCTATCTATAGGAAGAAGGGGAGCTAAAAGGGCTGTACAATTGTATTACCGTCACTAATTAAAGACGCACATTTGAAGGGGAAGAAAAATAAGCATTCTTGGTATTTCCATTGTTACTGTCTTTGGAAACATGGCACGTTGTCAGACAGTGCTACAGGTGCCAAGTAACAGTAAGTCGACATATAGGACTACAGATCTCACATTCACAAAGCTCAACTCCTCTCTCCCCTATGTTCCATGTTTTACTGGTAAATAAATCCCTGGGATGAGATTGAACTATGGGCCTGGCAGCTGGAAGGAAAGCTCAGATTGCAGCCTGAGCCAAGAGGCAAAGTTCTCTGTTGAGTGACTTGGATGAAGCAGGAACAGTGAATCAATGTAAACAGCATAAATCAATGTTTTCAGCTGACATCTGCAATGAGCCCACGTTTGAGTTACACAGAATCAGTAGCATTTTGGTGTTTTCATTTCTTGTCCAGACACAGGAGTTTTTGAATAGCTGGTTGATAAGACTTAGTAGCATTTTTGACAGCAAAGCGTTACTGATGAAGTAGGCACTTCCAAGTTTTACTTGGGTTTTTTTTCTTCCTAGGGCAAAAAGTGAACAACTTCTTTTGAAAACAAACCCTTTTCCAAACAAAAATAATTCTCCCCCAAGAGGGGCACTGCTAGACTCTCAACCACCGTCAGAACCAATTGAAGAACCTTCACTAGTTACTTTAAGGTTCTAAACTGGGAAACCAGTTGACCAACACACTTGGGTTGGTTTTCTTTTCAGCTGGTTGCCAGCCCATCCTAATCATCAGATAAGCACTCAGGGAGGCAGTAATGTTGTTCTCTTCAAGCTTTACGCATAAAGCTTCTCTACCAGGAGTATGAATGAATATGGTAACGAATGGAGCTGTTTTAAATCTTGGCAGGTGAGAATATCCTTGCTACACCTCCGGCTGGTATTCAATCACTTTACAGAAAGGAGTGAAATGATCTAGAGACTCTCCACTGATCTGAGGCAGAAATATCTGCTGAAAACAAAGCCATCTGATTCATTGAACAGAGCAAGGTTAGCAGAGCAGAGCACCGCAGCCAGACATGCAGCCCACAAAAAGGCTGTCATCTGTAATGCAACACAGGGAAATACGCTATCGGAGCAAATCGAGACAGCAGAGGGGGTTTTGCTACAAGCCCAAACAGCTCTCAGCTCTGTAAACAGAGGCAATGTGTAGTGAGGGGACTTGGGAGCTGCTCCCCTTCCAGTATCTGTATACCACAGCCTCACTGGGAGAAGAATGCTTGTTATTTAGTTATTTTAGCCTGTTATTTAGTCTACTTTGCACTGAGAAGACTCTTAACTCTGATTTAAGACATCAAAAGCACCCCATAGGTGAAGGAAGGAGAGTTCTCAGCTTTTTTTTTTTTGCTAGGGAGAGAGGGGAAAACATCATCATCAACTCAGCACAAACTTTTATAAAAGTGTCACGGGTGTCAAAACCAATCCAGAACAATCAAGAAGAGAACAGAACACAAAAAAAACCAAACCTGTTGGCAGCAACTAAACTGTTGACTCCTCAGAGACCCTCAATTGCCTGGTTCAAAATTCAGGTTTCAAAATAAACTTGCGGAGGACACGTCCCTAATAATGACTTCCATTTGTTTAACAGATTTTGCTCTTGTATTGCCCAGCACCATTTCCCAAATTCACTCTCCGTTCATACCACAAACAGGCATAACTCTCGAAGTCTCCACAGCTATCCAGAGCTTTTCAGCTGACATGGGCTGTCTCCTTTTGCAGCATACAAGCACAGCTCTAAAAATCAAGAGTTCACTGAGCTCTTGGAAAGGATGCAAGACATATAGGTTGGACTAAACAGAGTCATTCTGCCTTGCCTGTGCCTAAAAAGACATGATAACAAGCAAAACGGGGATGCTTTGGTAAAGTGAGATGGTTTAGACTGTATTTTCCTTTCTCTCAGCTAAATTTGATCCTGTCCCTGATTTCTCCGAGTGCATGTGAAATCACTATAGAAAAAAAACAAAGAGAGCAACATGCAGAAAGGGTTTGCATATAACGCAAAGAAAAACAAAGGCTGAGCTGAGCTTATTCTCTTCCAGCCAGAATGGACCATCTGCATTTCCCTGCTGCACATCAGGCAGTCTCACTACCAGCACAAGGATTGTGAGGCTGAAAAAAAATCAGCTAAAATATGGAGTTGCATTTCTCGGAAGGCCACATACGGATGCCTCGCTCCAGATGGCAGCTGACACCTGAGAAAGAGAACGGGGGAGCTGTTTCAGAGAAAATTAAGGAGTTAATAATTTGGAAAAAATACACGAGCTATGAACTTCAGGAGGTCATTTCATTCAAAGAGTAAAAAGCAGGAAGAAAGTGAGAGAAACTAAATATGCAAAATAGAGCCATTATTCTGAGACAGAGAAAAGGTGAATGTATGATCCAGGAGCCACTTGTTTACACACTCAAATGGCATCACCTGGGAATCAAGGTGACAGGTCTGAGGCAAGAAACCAGAGCTTGTTCTAAACTTAATGTTTCATTCTTCTTCCCCTCCTCTTGCAGACCAGCATATTTACTTTATATAGCATTTATTCCTACAGCAGCAAAGACAGACACGCTGCTAAAGGGTTTGCACAGCTACGTGTTTGGTAGGCTCAGGCGAGAGCAGCATGTGAATCCAAAATGACATGTTCCATATACAGAAACTAGAGCACAGGCACACCCGGCTTCACTTTTTCTTTCTAAAAATAAGACTAGAACTAGCTCAGACTTACTCTTCTCTTAGAAGAAGGGGCAGTCCGCTTGTCTGGTTTCTTGGGAAAGCCCAAGAGAGCAGCCCTTCCCCTCCCCCCATCCCCCGCAGATGTACTAGGCCAGCTGTAAGCACTTGGAAATCCTTCTTTCAATCTTATTTTTACCAGACTTGCTTTTCACTTTTGTTTTTCTCTAGAAAATCCAGTATTGTTGAACACACCAGTACATAAACCACCTCTGCAGTTATCGGAGGTGTACCTCGGCTCACGAGGTGGGTGAGGGTTTCTGAACCACCCCAGGAAATGGGAAGAAATGTGCATATAGAAAAACTACACTGTACTTTGGAAAAGAAAGCTCAGAGTAGCGGGTCGCAGCATTTCTGGGAGTAGATATCTTAGGGGCTGGAGATCAGATTAATTGGGGCTGTTTGCGTTGTAGAAACATGATAATGTTCCTGCTCCCGCCTAGACAAGACAACCTAAAAGGGCTGTGAGGATGCTCAGAGACATTTTATACAATATTGGGTACCATCCACTTGAAATATCAAGGTAAGAATAACAATTTAGTCTTATGGGGCTTGCTGGGTGATCACTGCTAGGAAAAGAGATTGCTGTGGTACCAGCTCTTATTTAAAATCAAAGTTGAAAAATGGGAAAATTACAAGATTGGAAACACCTTGTAATACAGAGGGATGTGATTTCTCAGTCAAATGTATTTGAAGTCTCTTCCGAAAACACAAGCAAATTGAGTTTTAATTAGTTTCACATACATAAAGTATATGCTGAACTTTCAAGTAGCAAAGCTTCAGTTCACTCACTGCAGCTGCAATTTGCGCTACTCCAGGTTAATCCGATGTCTACTCTTTAAAAATCTGAAACGCATACTTTTATTAGATGCTACTTCACATTTGCAAATCAGCACGTTGACTCGGCTCAGTCAGATGTGATTTATTACTGTCTGTAGACATCAGAGAGAAGCAAGAATCAGCGCACTGACATTAACTGATGGAGGTAATACAGACTGGCAAGTCCCATTTTGCTTCTGTGTTACGTCACCAGTCTCTTGACTGCGGAAGAAAAAAAAAAATCTGATACTGCTCTCTCTGGACATGCAATTTCAGAAAACAAAGCAGACAGACCTGATGTTCTGCCTACCAACAATGTCTCAGCTCACAGTCAGCAGCTTGGTGCTACTTGGTGCGGCATAGCAAGTTCTCTTCAGCCAGAAGAAAGTTTTAGTATTCCTATTCAAATAAATAGTACATGAAAGGCATAAGGGCCAAACATTAAAGCCAAACTTATCAAGTACGAGCACACGGGCCAACAAAATCAGAGGAGGAGTTTTGATTTTGGATGGGAAACAGGCTTGGTATGTTTGAAGTTATTTTCACACAGCAAACACTTTCATGTCCACACCCCAGGGTAACAGCCTGCAGATGCTACCGGGTATTTCAATATGCAGAAGCCTAAACCATGAGCACCTGACGCTAAACACTGGCAATTCATTCCTCTTTCAGTACCACCACAGGGATGGCAATCATAATCCTTTTTCCCCTGCTTGGCCTCACACTTCTTCCTGCCTAGAAACTTCCTAACTCCTAAATATCCACATTTGATGCTTCTCCGTGTCACACCAAGACGCTGTATGCTTGTTTGGAATACAACAGCATTTACTGTAAGAACACATCCCAAAGAGTCATCCTGTATTTCACTAAAATACAATTACCTGCCATTTTCTGCATGGGGAAAAAGTCCCTTTCCCCTGGGGTCATTCCTGGAAAAAAAATCCAGGAGGTCTGCTGGGTCATTGCCAGCACCAAGTATTTTTGTTCTCATTTCTGGAGGCTAAAAGGCTGCAGGCTTTTCTCCCCAGCGTGGATGCAGACACTCACACCTAGGTTTTTGTTCCCACCCCATTAAAAACTTCTCACAAATCTCAGCTAAGTCAGGCCATGCGTTTGTCAGAATGCGTTACATAAAACAGCGTCATCTTCCCGTATAGCCATTTGAAACGGCACTTTAAAGCATCCGCACTCAGCCAGCAGTGCACGGGATGCCTTCTGCTTCCTTGCAAAACTGCTCCTATCTGCTGCAAGCAAAGCAGCAGGTTTTATCAGCCCAGGTTTCACCACGAGGCAGCACATTTGCTTGTCTGCATCACTTTGCCAAAGAGTTTAAGCCTTTCTCACTCAGCCCCTGGTGCTTGTAAGGGCCATTTGTTGCCCGGACCTCTTCCTGGGGAAGAAGGACTCAATGAACAGAGCTCAGAAGGCATTGGGTGTGAAATTCAGAAGGCTTGGAAGAACTGAGCCCTAATTAATATATAGCAGGCACACCAGTGCCAAGAGCTCTGGGTGAATACACGCAATTGTATAAATCGGAGAAAGTTCACACCAGACTGAAGTCTGTAGCTGAAGATTAAAATTGCAGAAGGGAACATTAGTTAAGGAAGAACGTACACAAAAGAGCTGGAAAGGTTACAGACGAGAGCTTCTGAAAAGAAGCAAAAGAAACACAGAACCACCCACAAATCTCATTTGCTTTATTTCTCTGTGAGTGCAGAGGGACATGAGAGAAGGAGAAAAAGCCAAAGAGGGTCCCACCGCTGAACTTTTATATAGATTTTTTTCTTCTGAGGGAGGTTATTTACTCCTATTCATAGGAACGTCATTGCATTTTCAAGAACTAACTCCCATCTATTTCCCAAGAGGATCTATTAATTTCTCTTCCGTTGAGTAGTTTGAATAAAGCTTTTTGCTACTTCTCTGAATGGCTGCCTTCCTCCTACAACCTATAATTGCCCTGACACTTCGAGGGTTTTAATAACAAGTATATAATGCTATATTGAACACTAGTAGATAGAAAACTGTGCCTTGCACAACACTGCAGAGCCATAAATACAGCTGCTGATTATGGGTTTCTCTAGTGCGTTGCATTTGTCAAAGTGGTGCAAACTATCTCATACAGAAACACAGTGAGGATACTCCAAACTCACCCATGGAGGAAGCTGTGCTCCCTAAAAATCACTTTATTAAGCTCTGGATGGGCAAGCTCTTTGCACCTCATCTCATGATTGAACACCGGATCCGCTAACATGATTTACCCTTTGGAAATAGAAAACGATACCACTGTTGATAAATTGTTGATCCATCTTTGAGCTACAGCCTTTGTGAATTTGATTGTATAAAATAAAGCATATAAAACCGCCTCAAAGCAACTACAGTTGAGAACTTCTGCTGGGTAAACCAGGTTATATATAGCAAATAGTAACTAGAAACCCCGCTCACCTCCCGCAATACAAATTAGCAAAGGATTCACCTCTAATGCAGATGTCACCGCCTCCTAAAGCCAAGTGAGGCCTCTCTGCTCTACATCCTTTGAGACAGGCCTATCGCTTGACCCAGCAATATTCAGCATCCACAACACCATGCCACTGGAGGCTACCAAAGTCCAGAGAAGACAGGCTAAAGGAGGAGAGAAGAGGATACTGATGTAGGTAGTGCAGTACCAAAGCCATTTGCTGCAAACTCTGGATGACACCTGGCATCCAGAAGGCCCAATCAAATCATACTGGTTTGCATTTCAGACAACACGGCCACAGAAAGTGGTACTCCAACCACAGGAGAAGCCCTCTACATAGGCACCGGGATGGAGAAATAAGATGTGTACATCTTCAGCAAGCGGATGAAGTTACACACAACTGTAACACAATGAGGTAGCTCATTGCCAAAAATCTGCAGACAGGGACACACCTCAGAGTATGAAAAGCAGAGCAAAACCAAATGACAGCACCAAGGTGAAGATGCTCGCTGGTGACCGCAAGACTGTGCACCAGCAGAGCACGTTGACATTTCTCTCCACTGCCAAAACATCCTCAAAGTCTAGTATAGGATGCAANAAAGAGAAAGGCATCCACGTAAGTAAGATGTTCTTACGCAAAGCCTCAAGCTTTGGGGACAGCAAATCCAAAATAAATTTACTTCTATCTATACAATGTCACACTTTAAATAAAATCACAGCTCTGGAATAGCAGGCTGAGACTGCAGGTAGGACAAGCCACGGCCATCTCCTGCTGCCACAGCCATCGCCCAGGACCATAACCTGCTGCTGCCACTGTGCAGGTGAGGTGAAAGGGTGCATTAGATGTATTTTTTAGGTTTTCCACAGGGAAAAAACAACAATGACTCTGCACCGGGTGCAGGATACAAGCCTAAATGGCTCCTACTCACACGTTCTGGCTGTCAATAAGGATGGGATGGCTGCCAACTGAATTGCAGGGAGGTAGTTCATTGTTCTGCCAGCTGAAACATGAGGTCTGAAACCGAGTAAGTGATGTCACACTGAGCCATTAATAAGGAGAGAGAGCTGGCTGACAAAAGCAAAAACACTTTTAGCTACTCTTAAAGACTCCCCTCTCTCTGCCTTGCCTTCTGCCTTCCCCACTGCCAACAGCAACACAGCCGGGAAATGTGGCACAAGCAGTTCAGAGATTTAGGAGGGATTTACACCTTTTAAATAAACTATTTCAGTCCCACCTGCAAGACTGCCACTTTTCAGATGACCTGTCTGTGCTGGGAACTACCTGGAGGTCCACCAGCCTAAAACACCTCTTTGAAGGATGCTGGCTGTCTCTACCTCCTGCTGAAGAAGCTGTAATATCACCTAGGCTGAAGGATGATTAATTATTCCTGGGCATGTAAACCATCTCAGTGATTAGGATTAATGAAAGGGGCACCTGGAGAATGCTCTCACAACAAGCAGATCCCACAGCCTGTTGATCCGAGTGCCCGTGGTGTACGGCGGGAAAACAGTGTTAATTATGTTGCTCGATGGCCACTTTCAGAACAGTAGAAAGTGATAGGTTTCTCTTCCCTTGTCCCTTACTGAAAGTCTGGGAACAATTAACGAGGGCTATGGCTACAGATAAATAATGCCCGAGGAACATATCAAAGGACTGGGATTAAACAAAGATTGAGGTACAAATCTTGACCTATAGAGAAGGCAAACCATTTTCTGCATTCCTGATACTGTCGTTGATGCATTTCTTAATGAATCTCTGCAAACATGAGGAAATAAGGATTTCCCAAACAAACTAGAAGCAAAGAGTTGCTAGAGTAGGGTTCACCATTTCCAGCACACTTTAAATCCCAAATTAACATTTTCAGAAGAACGCTTTTCCACTTTTGTCACTGGATGATACTGAAGCAAGCTAATATGAGAGGAAATATTACTTTGGACACCCTGAGATGGCAGAATTCAAAAAAGGAAATAAAGCCAGGGAAAAAAAAAATATGTATGAATGGTCAACCTACCACATCTCAGGAGAAGACACACAAACCTCAAACATACCCACAGAAATGCCAGACCAAGTATTCCATCACATTAAATGCCACCTCACAATTTACAGAAACAACTTCAAATGCACTTTTTCAGTGCCCGCTGCCTTTTTCAGCAGCAGAGACATGTTTGCTGTGTTTTATGGACTGGCTTTATGTGCCAGTTTAGGAGGAGAGGAAAAACAGGGAGGAGGAGAAGGCGCAGCCCCACTTTTTCATCAGAGCAACTTCTGGAATTGGGTGAAGATAGAGAAGAGATAGGGGAAGAAAAATGTTCTTCCAGAATATTTCTGAAAACAGAGCAAACGTTAATAGTCAAAGCAACACTTCTGAATTTCACCGCACAAGATCTAACCAGTGCAGTTACTAATTTTCAAAACCAAACACAACAGAAGTGCTATACCCTTCTGCCTTCTCCCTGCCCAGCCAGGCTCCAGGACCACACATGGCACCCTTTGAAATGATGCACACCAAATACATGTGCCAAAAAGTCACACCTGGCAATACCATTGCTTCTACAAGTCGCCCCTGCAGCCAGAGCCTTCAAACCAGTAAACAACCCCTTCCAAGAAGAAAAGAAAGGAGCACAATTCCCAAAAGCAGCAGACAGGCCTGGCCGCATGCTTCCCATGGGAGGAAGGACCAGAACACCCACATGGCTTCACACAGCTGCTCCTGCTGGCTGATTTTCAGGTGTTTGCCAGGGAGGGAAGCTGTCTGCAGAGAAATACAGAGGATTTTGCTTCCCTGCACCCCTTGACTCAGCAACAGGGGGTAAGATGTGACCATCTCTGCCTGTTCCCGCAAAACGGTTTAATTTGGTTTATTTTGGAAACTTTAAGATGGGAGAAGGGGATTCATTAAATCCCAAGGGGTCCAGAGGCATCTCATAAGAGCTGTATACACAGAGAACACATTGATCTATTCCTGCTGTGGGACATACAGCCAGACTAGCCAAGGCAGTATGCGTTAGGGTCTCTCGCCCATGCAACCCTGCAGCTGTAAAAGCAAACCTTGGACCACAGACAGGAGTGAGATAGCATCACCATCAGTTAAGTCATTAATTCCTGGCTCCTTTTGTCAAGACAAATGACAGTATACAGCAGCGCACTCGTGCTTGGATCCCAAGCTGGTGTTCAGTGAACCCCAGCTCCTGGCAAACTGTGCAGGATACGCTGATTAACAGAAAGTAAGATGCAAACAACTGCTCAAATGTCCAGTTAACACAAATAAGATGATAAATGGATCCCTGCAGTTCAGAGGGGGAAAGGAAGTACAGATATTCTTTTTTATCTTCCTCATTTGGTTACCTTCAGGTCCCGAAGAAATGCATCCTTCTGTCTCTATCCTCCTCTTCCCTCTCTCTAGAGGCACAATTTGGGAGGCAGAAGTGATGGGAGAAATTTCACTGCGAGCTGAAGGACCCTTCCCCCCTCCAGAGATCTGATGCTCTTGTGTTTAATTCGCTCTGTTCTCTGCTTTGAATTTAAGTGTTCAATGTGCCTAAAGCACAGGACAGGAGAAACTGGAAAAAAGTAGGGATCCGCAGAGAAGTACAGCAGCTCAATCTTAGGCAGATTCTAATGATAAATGTCACTGGTTCACAAATAAGTAACGCGGAACAACTACAGTTAGTTCACACTAAAATCACCTCTTTTTACCTGACGATAATTTCCTTATTCCACATACTGAATTCTGGTGTTTCCTTTACAGGCTTAAAGCGTGTTAATGAAAGGCAAAACCTTTAAGCATTCATTATACGCTTATCTAAATTAAACTTTACTATTGTTATTTACAATTTCTTTACTTGGATAATCATATTTATTGGCAATTTGGAAAGTAGCAATGTTATAAAATAGGCATGTGGTACATCCTTAATTTCATGCATCTGTTTCATACCTGTTTCTCACAGAAGAGAGAGGAGAAAGGGTCTCCCCTTGCTGCACCATTAAAGGGACTTCAATGGTACAGGCTCCATTGTTCTCACAAACTATTGCTATTTACTCTGTGCAATTACATCCATCAATAGCCACACACGTTTCCATCCAGTTCCATTTAAGGGAAGAACAGCCAAAAGCTAAGAGAGCAAAAGGCAAAGCAAGAAGTTGTCCAAAAGGTTTAATACTAAGAGTAAGTTTGCATTAAAGTTTTAAGCCTGTTGCGTACCAAACACTGGAATATTGTTACAAGTCCTCCTATTTGCTTTTTTTTCAGAGCAATTTGCTAGTGAAAGGAAGTCATGGAAGATTTACTGCTCTTACTTCATCAACTCTTATCTTCCCACACACACGCTTAAAGAGAAAGTGCCGCATTGCAATTCAGAAGATAACTAAAAGTACATTACAAATCAAGAGCTACAAACTCATGATCAGCATCAAGAACGTGCACCCTGTTGCTGGTGAAAAATTGCAACTATTTTCAGACTAGTAGGCATGGTTTGCAGTACACTTTGTTATACTTCTCTTGAAAGCTTAGTTCTTGATCACAGAACTGCTCAGCCAGTATTTAATATCAACATATTTAAAGGAGCTGAATTTAATTATGTACCACTTTAATTTTTCTACCACTTACTGGTATTGAACATGTAACTCCATGGACACCTATGGGTTATAGAATCAAGATCTGTATCACCATTGCACTCCTAATTTATGACTTAATTTTCAGCAAGTGAGAGCTGATGATTTCCTTACATTTAGGAACCAATTATGAGCAATTTATTAAGAGTAATTTCTAAGAATTGCCACAAAGCCCCTGACAGGGTAGCAAATTAACATAGGAGCCATATTTGCATACTATTTACAAACAGTTTGTCTCTGTAAAGCAGCTACTCAGTGCACCTCCATTTGTTGAAATGACATACTGCACGATTTTAACCTACAAGTGATGCTTTTTACTTCACCTATTTCTTACTGGAATAGTTGCCTTGCAGGAAAACCTATTTGCTTTTTCTCTTGAGACTATCAATGTTTTTTTTGCGTTCGCTTCTCAGTAGCTAGGGGTTTCTACAGTTCATCTGAGAGATAACCCACAGATTGTACATATAACCCATGAATATGTGTATTATCTCAGTTTTGGGGAGACTGCAGCTTTTGGGCACAATTCTTAGAAGAAAGGCCTAGGAAGGACAAGAAAAACTAAGGTCACAGAAGCTGGGGAACTACTGGAAACAGAGTCCCGTATTCAGGGGGGCCAGATCCCCAAGGAAAGGTGGGTGATGGATCTGTTCAGGGACAGGTAGGAGTTAAGCGCTCTTCAGCCCTGCTGCCGAGGCTTCTCCCTCCTTCCATGGGAAAGGGTGGAAAGCTGCAGGTACAGGCAACAAGCCCCAGTGGGTGGGCAGAGATCAGCAGGAAGATTTGGGAAGATGGGTTTGGGAGCTGGGTGGACTTGCCAAATCTATCTCAGCCCACATCTCTCCCACCATGGGTGGTGTGGTGGGGAGCTGCCCTGGCAGAAAGCCACAAGGCTCGCATCCTAACTCATAACCCTACTTGAAACCTGGACTTTTTGCATCAAACTCTGACACAGAGATCCTGGAACTCAGCATTGGCCAGAGGCAGCAATGTGGTAGAGGCTATCTGCACTGAAGGTGAGGATACCCAGAACTAAGAGTCACTAATATTTGTATGTCTGACTTTACAACCTTAATAGTGTTCTTAACAGTTTGCTATGCTAATTTAATCGAGCACAAGGGCTTCATATTTATTTTTCACAGGCAATTGAGAAGGTAAAACTTAGTCCTATATTCACACAAACTCAGAAGATACAAGTACAACCAGCCAACCACGGTTGAATGGGACCAACTACAAATCAGACATTGCTATTCCACCCTCCAGAAAGTACAAGGAGTTTCCTTGCTCGAAAGCATACGAAGAACACAGGACAGCCCCTGCAGCATGTTATACAGCTATAATTTCCTCATACACTGCAAACCCCCTGGCTCATCCCAAAGCAGCACTGTATTTCAAGCCATCTCTGTATGCATCTTCAGCAGCACGCCTACAACATGCAACAGCAAAACTTGAGCACAGTTCCCCTCCCCGGGACCAACTCTGCCCAGTCACAATGAGCAGCTACACCAGCTACTTACTGAAGACAAAGTCTGGGAGAAATACAGCCAGCAGTATGCAGTTCAGAGCTCCAGAGCCCTTCAGAGGGCTCCAGAGCTTTGGGCTCCAGAGCTTTGGGGTCAGAAGTGAAGTTCTCTATCCCATGACTGATATGGAATCACTCAGGCTCACCAAGTCCACGCTCTGCTATAACGTTGCATTTCATCCTTTCTACCAAGTGCCATCCCAAGACTGATTATTTTTTTTTTTTGCTTTTGCATTTTATTGGCGGCTCATCCTGAACCACTGTGCTCTGGTAATGAGACATCTGTTCCAGCATCCACTTCAAACTGATGGTGATTCCTCAGCCAGTATCACCCTTTTGCTTATTTAGGTTTTACTGCATCTTACTCTTAACACGATGGGTCTAATCACATCAACTCTTCTTTTTTAAGGTTAATAGTGCCAAACTCTTAGACTCCCATCCAAAGCTCTCTATTTCCTTGGTTATCCAGAGATCCGTTCCCAACTCCTAGAACCAATTTGAGGTACAGGAGAACTAAGGAAACCAGAAAAGAGCACACTGGCTACAACACATACCTGCTTTTCATGGACCACTACAAATCACTTAGAAGGCAGCAGGTTAATGCAGCACTTGATAAAACCCTGCTCTGAGGTAGCCCCTTATTAGCGTTCATATACCGTAGTCATTAGGGCACAAACTCTAATTTGACATGACTTAGCTGACACTTACAAAGTAATTGATCCCTGATGCTAATGCCATACTGCAGACCTGCAAGCTCTCTGGAAGAAAACACTGCTTTTAGCCAGGTGTTAGTGGTGGTGTGAAAATGGAAGTGTAATTGTTAGATTCATGCATAGTTTGGGGGTTTTCTGGTTAAAAGCTGTTCTTAAGAAAAGGATCCCTACAGGCTTTGCATTTCCTTATTCAGGGAACTCCAGAAAAAATGAAGTTTAGCTTGCAGATCAAGCTTTTTGCAAACATTCTCCTGTCTGAAAGCATTTATAACAAACAGGCTGCTGAGACGCTGGCACCTAGTGAGGCAGGGGGAACAGATCAGGCTGAGCTGTCAGGAGAAGAGCTGGGGGCAACAGCCCCACGCCACAAGCCATGACAGAGCACCGACTGCCATCCAAGGATCTGGAAGAGCTGCCATTCAGAGCCCAGGCAGCCCATAATCCTTCCAGATGACAGCTGAAACCTTATCAATTTGGACTTTCATACTTTACAGCGTAAGGCTTTTGAAAGCAGATTACATGTTGAAGGAGGCTGTGTCACCACCGTGGCTGACACCAGCAGAACTGGGAACCACGATTCATCGATAACAGCAGCTACATTTGCCGTAGCACTAAGGGATTAGGAAAATTCAGACCCTTCTTCCACATCTGAACCCTGCCCAGGGACAACGCTTAACTGCTGGCACAGTGCTACCAACTGCGTTTGAGCTCTTTTTTTCTCTTTACCTTCCACTGCTGCTCATACATAGCTGCCAGGTCTTCATTTTCCAACAGGAACAGGCATGAAGAGCTGCTGATCTACAAAACATTACAGCTGCACAGCTTTTCCTCTGCTTTAGAAAGAAAGAACTAAGATTTTTGGATGTGTAACTCTTACTACTAAAACGAACAGATGGAAATGGTATGTCTGTAACAGACTCGAAACCTCTATGACTGTACGAAATAGAAATAGATGATGCATCAGGATGAGAGTGGGATTTTCTGAAATACCCGCTACAGATTTCAGCTCTGCCAAATTCAGACCACAGAGAGAAAAAAGTCAGCCACAGTGAACAGTGTATACGATTGTTTTCTTTACGTGAGTCTGAAAGGCAGAAGTTATGCCCAGAGAGAAAGCCTGTGGAAATACGAGGAGCAATATGAGACAGAAGCAGTTGCTTCACACAGAGCAATTTCCAAATTCTGTGAGAGCTCTGCCTGTTTCACCTGATGCTGATTCACATTAATGTTTCACAGCCCTGATTTATAGAGAGAAGCTGGTAGTTACATTTTGACCAATCACTAATTCTATGTAATTGCTCTTGCTGACCGGAAAATAAAAAGGCAAATTGGGTGATCACTCAACATTTAAATGCCAGATTAAGCAACCACAATTAATAGTTCATTTTTCCAGTTTACTAGTACAGACTCCTAAAAAAAAAAAAAAAAAAAATCAAGCTGCATGGCAACATCCTTCCCAGAAGGAAAATGCACTGTTCATGCAGCCCTTAACTAAGGGGGGGGATGGTGGTGGTGGTGGTTTTGCACCACTAAATATGAAAAAAAGAATTCTAAGCCCTCATGTTTTAGTTATTTTACTATGTTTTTCCATTGCCAAAATTCCTGTACATGAGTGTGAAGCAGAGTAATTACTGAATCAAGAAAGTTACGGCAAGTGAGCCTATATGGATGAGGACCCAGGGTTAGGCTAATTTCCCTCTCCAATTTGCAGCCTACTCCAATTAGAGGTTTCACTAACACCATAATACTCCACATACATCACTAGATCTTTTGGGTGCAAGTCTCACAATGCTTTTCGGTGCAGTAAACCAAGTCACAGAGAGGAGTGAGAATGAAGAGGAGGAGGAGCAGGTTAAGAGCCCAAGCTAGTGCTGCGGGGGGTACACACGCATTGAATTACTCTGAGTATACACCAGTGTCAGGTGTGACAAGGCAACAGGTCTCCCATCACTTGCTAAGATTAAATTAAAGTATTTCTGAAAGTTGAGAGAGATTTTCCTTTGAAAAGTTTGCATCGTTACTAAAATAAAATTGCAGGCTTCACAAAACAAGCACTTATGCTGGCAGAAAGCAATAAACTTTATAGATGGAGATCTTTTCCCCTGGCAAATACTACTTCTACTTGTCAATCAAGTGTATTTTAGTCAACATGAAAGCTATAAGATTTTTTTTCTTTATGTTGTTTTCTCATTTGGAGAATTTTCCAAAGAACAATCTGGAGAAACTGCCAGTTAGGTAAATGTTTTGTGTTCAGAGCATATGTTATAATAGATACAAACAAAAACAGACATTAAAGAAGAACTGACATTAATAGCTGGTTATTTATTTTGCTGCCTGAAGTGGTATTTCATCTAATATAATATCAAAATTTCTGCACACATCTCCAGTGGTGAAGGGTTTGGTGTGCCATCTTAGAGCGCAGAAGGGTACAACAGATATTGGAGAGCACCACAGCCAGTTTCCTAAGTAAGCACAGCAATTTTGCATAAGTTTTTTAAAAAAAAAGGATGACAAGAAGGAAGATCAACAAACCTTAGTACTCACATTTGAGCCTAATTTTGTCAAGTAGACCACGTATTAATACTATTTTACACAGGCCAACTCCTCAGTATTAATGCCTACATGCAAGACTGATTGGCCTTTGTAATTCATGGATATAACTGCGATTTTAAAAATTGTGTATTAAATACCCTAGAAATCCTCACACAGGTTTCCTACCAAGAACAGAAAGGAACTGAACACAACAGCAGACCTAAACCTTGGCCAAACCTCCTAAAGCGGCTCAGACGGGGGGGAACCTGTGGTGTTTAAAAAGCTCACAGAAAAACTGTACACTTGTAAAGCAGGAAATGTCATATATATGCTCTTGCACTGACTTGTTTAACAAAATCTCTTGCCTAGTCAAATTGTTCCTACCTTAGTTTCTCCTAAATAAAATTGTGATGAGCATTTGTGAGAACAGAACAGAAGGATATCTGTTTTGAGCCTTACTTTTCTCTCTTCATTGAGTCCTCATCTTTACTTCTATGTGAACACCAATAGCTCCCACTGCAGCAGCAACAGAAGTCCCTCTTCTAAGGTGCTTCAAAAGCCAACTCCTCCAACAGCACAATGAGGAAAAAGAAGAATAGATATGAACAAAACTCTGCCATCCTGCCTGGCATAGTACTGTTCTCAAGGAAAGAAAAAAAAAAAATCAAGATATTGGAACCTTTCTTTTGTTATCTGTGCTTGCAGAGAACACCCCCACTGAACTGCTCTCCATTGCTTCTAATCCCATTAGAAAAAGAGAGCCCAAAAATCCTCCCAAGCACCTTGTTGTCCACAACTGACATCGTGGCAAAGACCATCCAGTCTTCTTGAGACACCACGGTGACTGTAAGTAAAATAAAGCTTATTCATGATGAAACAGTGCAAGGGAGAACTGATCTGAGGTCTCTAAATTCTTGTGTTCTCTCAGTGGCACCATCAGGATCAGTCTCATGACTGCTTTGGTTTCATGGGGAAGGTCTCGCTAATCCTTTGAAAAAAACGCCACAAAAAAAAAAAAAAAAAACAAAACAAGGTTACCTACTAAAGGGCAGATGACACTGGCACAGCAGCCACATGCTAAAGGGAAAGCCCAGATTTCAGTAACAGACATAGCAGGAACTGGAATTTCAGAGGATACATAGGATCCCAGCAAAGCCACGCATATGGTTTTCTCCCATTGGGCCCATTCAGTTTATCATTTGAGTTTTGTCTTATCAAATGACTAAACCAGATTGGGCACAGATTGTGTTTGCTGGATTGTAACATTGATCTCCACAGCACACGGCTAAGAGTAGCAGGAAATTTCTACATTGCTGTTTCTCAGACCCAAACCCAGAACTATGGGCATGAGCACTAATTAAGAAAAAAATACATCTTTCATCTTCCTGAAGAAATTTGTGAGCACTGTAACTGCCTCAGGCATGTTAAGTTAGATGATCACTGCACCACACAATGGTATTTTCACATGCTTCCCCATTCTCTTGCTTTTCTGCGGTAATGAAACCAGTGGGAATTCAGGTAGGGATGCACCCACAAATCAAGTCCTGACATTTCTTCTTCTGGCTGGTGACAAACAGCCCCACAAAAAGAAGAGGCAGCATCTGACAAGAAAATCTAGCCAGCTTTTCTTTTTTAAGGTTATTTGTCACTCTTCAGTGCATTCAAGAAATTTATTAGTAAGCTCAAGTTATTTGATAAAAATTGCTAATTCAGTTGATCCAACCATACTCCTCTATTGCCATACAGCACCTGCAGATACGAACCTTAAAGCCTGAGAAGTCTTACCCCCTTAAACAGACCCAGTAGTTTTCTTTTAACAAGGAGGTATTTTAAACTGCGGCTCCCTGTTCTTTAGATGGTTTCAGCACATAAGAGCCAGTGGAACACAGCTCCTTTTGCTGAAGACAAGTGCTCCCACGAGCCTGCCATGCAATGCCCTGCTGGGTGCTAAAAGCACAATAAGAGAAAGGGTAAATTTACCATGTAAGAAGTCTGGGAAATTAGTCCGAGGCTGGTGCTTCCTGCTATTCATTCGCAGTTTTGCAGGGCTGGGAAGTCATTGGGATAGAGCCTCTGCTCCAGCCAGCAAGAAAGATGACGGAACACGAGTGGTAAAAGCTTTTCCTGCTGAATGAGGTTTTTCTACTAACCACCGCTGTCTTTGCCACACTAGGGTCTCTCCGCAGTGAGCTGTGTCTGTACTGGTTCATATGCAGTTTTTCAGTGGTCTGAATGCAACCACCCAGATTTGATGGCTATGGTGAAGGACACTGTGGAAGCGGGTGGGAAGCACAGGTGGTCATCTGTGTTGAAAACATACCGGTGTCCTGCATCTCTTCCAGGGAAAAAAAATAAAATAAAATTTAAAGACAGAGAGAATATGTCCTCTGAGATAAAATGGATGATTGTACTTCCAGAGACTGATGAGACTTGTAAAGAGAGAAAGCCCAGCGCATGAGGCAGGTGTCATAAATAAAGGGACAGATAAAAGTTTACCTCTGATGGTAGAACAGTACAGAAGTGAATACAATTTTGTACTTCCACAGTCCACAGCTCCTCAGGGAATCACTCACCAGAAGGTGACCAAGAAAAAGCAAGCCTGCTGCCAGCAGGCTAAGGTCAGAATAAAAGGTCTGCACCTCTAATAGAAATGCTTAGATGTCTGCAAATCAAAAAAAAAAAAGTTGAAAGCTGCAACTGTAGATAGCCTAGCTCCAGGTCTGCTGTGTGGGGGGCTGCCAAAACCAACAAGATTTAGTGTCAAGAAACTCCCATTTGCTGGTATCTTGCTAGGTATTCGTGCAAAAGGAAGGGCAGCCGGAGCCTGGAGGAGGGAGTCTGGAAAAACCACAGCTCCGTCTGGGGGATGGAGGTGGTGGTGGTCAAATTCAGTAGCTCGGTCTCAACTTCAGCCACAATAACCTGCTTGATAGTTGGACAAAACTCAACAAATAAGACTGGTTATGAACACAGCAGGAAGGAGCCCACAGAATACTTCTCCTGATGGGATGGGCCAGGTCCTAGCAACGCGCTTTTAGAGCCTTACAAAGGGGACGCACAGGTTGAAGCCAAGACCATGCATATGAAAGTACAGAATAAAATGCTAAGCAACAGACCTTAAAAAATGAGAGGTGAAGAGGAAAAAAACAAAAACAAAACCTGTGGGCAGCCCTGCCTTGCCTGGGCTGGCTGTCAGAAAAACCAGCCACACAAGACAAGGCCTTTGAGCACAGAGTAAGGAAAAGCAGGTGACTGCAGACTGGAGGAGCCCAGAATAGGAAGAATTCGTTTTTGGTCAGTGCCACTCTCCTCCCTCTAGACTAAATGACATAAAAGAGGGAGAGCCAAGCTGAAATTATGAGGCAGAAGCTAACCCAGATGCTGAGAAGAGTAAAAAAGGGGTTTTTTTTTCTCAGAATATCTTTTAAAATGCATTTTTTAAGCTGATCTTTTTGCACCGTGGTTGCATTGTTACAATTCTATTTTTTAAGCAGCCATACTCATTTTTTATAAAAATGAACAATAAAGCCAGCTTGGAGCAACCTGATACACAGGAAGGGCTTCGTTCAGAGCAACCCTACTTCCTTCCCTTGTTCTTTGAAGAGAAGTAGAAAATACAAATGCTAAACTTTCAAATGGTTTTCACTTGATGGATATATTGATGTGTTGATCAAACAGGCTAAGTTTTTTTGTAATAAAAGCTGCTTTAACTCAGCACATCATTAGCAATTCCTTGATTTATTTTCTTCATCTTCAACAAACATTCTTACTGCTGGTGGCTGTGATGACTGATATCTTTCCAAAACACTCAAGCAGAAGACATGAAATAATTTTCAAAGTAAAATCAAAGCAATCTAAACAGATGAATAAATCTATCTGCCAACAATGCAGCCACTAAAGACATCTGAAATGTGGTATGCAAACTGCAGTGGCTCCCTGCTAGAGATGGCACGAACTTCTCTGCGCAGAGAAGTTACATGCACTGTGTACACAGAAGCTTGTTGGGTTGTCGCAGATGCATCCTCTGATCTTACACTGCTCCGTCTTTCTTTATACAATCTTTCACTTGTGCATTTCTGCAGACCATCAAGGCTACGAAGACACTGCCACCGCGACACACTTCAAACAAGGCTGAAAGGGAATTCCACAATAACAAGTTCATACAACCGCTTTGTGCTTTACAACACCGTAACATACTGTTCCAGTGACAAGATGATACTTTGATGGTTCTTTAGATTTAAAATATTAATCTTCAAAGACTTTTAAGTACCATGTGCTACGTTATGCTTAAAACTAGTGCTAACAATGCAGTGCCCATGGAGATGCGTGCCTTAGAAAGCACCAGGTGGGCACAATAAGCCCAAAGCAAAAGCCCACCCACACGTCACTGCTGTGTTTTAGAGGGGACAGCGACAGCCTGACACTTCACATAAAAGCTGTGTCAGTGACGTCCAGCGCTCTAGACAGGAATGGGTACTCCAACCTCAAAACATGTAAAGTAAAGGGAAAAGAAAATTAAAGAAGTCTTCAAGTTATCCAAAAGTTACTCATTCTCTCTGACTGCAGTAATTCCTCACCAGCTTCTTCTATTACTGTAGAGCAAACACTGGCTTCTTCAGATGTTCCCATCACACAGTAATACTCATGACCCAGGTGCCCTTATAACCACACGTCTTAAAACCAAGAGATTCAGACAAAGCTGAGAGGAGCACCATCTTTCAGCTTTTTTTTTTCCTATACAACTAAAGCTGGTGATATATCAAACATTTTAACATGACTACATCAAACAAAACATTTTAAGTGATGTTCAGTATGTCTTAATGACCATTTACTTCAAGCAGGCCACATTAGAAAGACTAGCCTTACTCAAAATACAGATGGGCTTCACCCAGAGAACAAGGTCATGGACTAAAGAGAGACTTCAAATTCAGAAGAAATAAAATTATGTTTTCTGCACTAGAGCCTAGGGAAATGGAGTCTGAAAAACTCTTCACTTCAAAACTGAATTTTACTGTCACTGGTACAGTAGAAACAGCTATTACACCGTAAACCACTGCCACATGACTGTGCAAATAAAGACAACAGAATACATCCTCTTTCCAGCAGCCACACCAACCAATTTACAAAAAGCTGACGCTAGCTCCCTTCCCGAAATGTGTTCATCAGTTCAGTGTTTTGAAACTGCAGGAAAACCATATAAAAATTAGCCACTTATTTATGACTCAGGCTGCTGGTTACTGTTTCTGTCTGTCCAACTGAGAGTTTCACCTCTGTTCTGGAAGTCCTCTTCCAGTAAGCAATACCTCTCCCAGTCTTTGCTAGCCTGTATTTAGGCACCATCGTATTTCCATATATCATTCAAACATTGATAAAAAATAATCAAGTCATCTTTTATTTACCCTGTTTGTTCACAAAAATAAACCCCTGTTTCCAGGGACAGAAGCACACCAGCAAGGCCTGTTCCCTTGCACGAGGTTACTCTGCTCGTGGTTTTAAGAGCCCTTTCCACCACAATTTCAACTAAAAGCCCTCACTGCATTTTCTTTGGGCAGGCTCGCTGTTTCTCCATCATGTTTCTTTCGTGCCTTTCATAGTTCCTAGCTCTAATTTAGTATGGAACCAGTCCCTAGAGAAATCCCTCAACCGTGACTGCCACCAAACCTTTTTGGGGGCTCTGTGGTTCTAGGTATCTTGCTGTAGACCACCCCCAGCCCGTGCCAAAGCCATTTGGTGCTGCAACTGCCAACTTCAGCAAAGTCTCATCCAAACTTGAGTCTAGCAGTAGATACACAGCTTAGCACATGTCTTGGGTTTCATTTCATGGATTTGGTGCCAACCGCTTTTGAACCTCCAAGGTAGCTGCGGAAAACCCTTTCATTTCAGTGCACAGCTCTTCCATTATTGCTGTCATGATTTACCCATCATCTGTTTAATATCTCTTTGGGAAGATATGACATTTAGATCAATAAGAACTGAAGACTGAAACACCGTCCTGCGGGGACCCCTAATGAAAGCAGACACACAGCACCCCGGTGTGACTCATGTACTCTGCAGCTAGCCCTAACACCAGCTTTTAATGGACACAGTGTGCTCAGAGTTACACCGGGCCATGGGCCAGCTGTAGCAGACAGGTTAAACTAGAGAAAAAGCAGCAAGAGGAATGGAACCATAACTTATTGATCATCTTCTCCTCCATATCCCAAGTTTCACCCAAATCCACATTAGAAAGTTTCTCATCATTTTGACAAGGGCTGTGAAGTCATCACAACAACAAGCCATTTGTATTTGATATTACAACATTTTAACTCAGTGTCATATATACTACAGGTGTTGCATTCAACAGATTTACATTTTAAGCAAAAAAAAGTTACCAATAAATAGGTGAATTTCCTTTGAGACACATGGAATAAGTTGTGAAAGCACTCCTCATTATATGCATGCATCCTGTATTCACAGAATTTTATAGTATGCCAAACTCCCACTCATTGCTTTGAACTTAAACTGGGCTTGAACCAGACTCATCTAAAACCTCTGATTTTTGCAAGGGTCAGAACGAGAACATTCAGATTTAAACCCAAATCCAGAGGTTAAGTTGCCCTTCCAATTTTTGACTGGCTGCAAGAAGATCAGAGGTTTGCCAGTCCCAGATCTGCCTACCTTGTCAGCTTCTCAAAAACAAGAAAACAAAGCACCACAATACCCCATCACAATATATAATCAAGACAGCAGCAACTGAAGACCCTACGGGCACATGGTGTGCACAAATCCCTCCCTGCTAATCCCACCCCTTTACAAGGATGCTATAGAGCAAAGAGAAAACTCAAAACTTGGAATGACAGGACAGATATTAAGAGATCACATCCAGATGGTACTACCCAATTCCCGTCCTGTGTTCCACAAACACCACATCCAGCACATAAAGCCCATGCTCTTTCCTAGTAGTGTTTTACATGAATGACTCATCTCTACAAATGATAATGGAGCTAATTGCTCCAAAAGTATTCTGCAGCATGTACGAACAGTAGGTATGTGAAAAATTACCCACTGTTTCAAACCAACCATTTCGCACTCTTAAATTGTAAGAAATCCAAAATCCCCAGTGTTGCTTGCAGCAGGAAGGTCTCTTCAGCCAAGCCGTGACAGCTGGCACGACATGTTTTGATACGGCGCAGGATCCTCTTCATCTGAATATGTGGGGCTTAAATGAGGAGACACATACCTCAAAGACTTTTTAGGGGGTGGGGAGCGTGTCAAGCATCCCCTTTACTGGCCGCTGTACAACAGCAGCTGAGGAGCCACTGCAGAAGTGTGTAACAAGGAAGGCGCAAATGACGTTGATTTGAAAAGCAATTTAAAATCTTTGCAATTTTCAATTCTCACCCACTATGGCAGTTATCTTGCAGTTTCTATTGTAAGGTTAATTGCCTGCCAAATGGCCACTGTGAAGACTCAGGGAGCAGAAATAATTTACCTAGAAACTGATGTTCATGTTCTTCAGCTGGCACCAGGGTCCTTTGCATTTATAAAAAGCATTCTTAACACACAATAGCTACCCCTTCAGCTTCACAAAAATAAACATGCCAGTCCTTGCCATTAAGCCAAGCCAAGTTTTTCAAGGATGTAAGCAAGCAAAGGTAGGCTTGCTCATGCTCCAAGGTAGGCACAGAGTTTGGCGGGACACTGATTTTGGCCTTACAAAGGAATGCCAGGCAGTGGGATGGGCTGATAGCACAGGGAATGATGGCAAGAGCCAGCAAGAGATTTGTGCAACTGAATCCAAAGGCCAATGAAGCCTGAGAAAAACACCAGTAAATGCTTGAAGTGAAATCAGAAATAAAAAAGTTACACTAAGCAAACAAAAACACCAGTGTTTGCATTCCCCTCCTTGCTTCACTGGAGGACTGCTTTAATTTTGGTTCTTGAATTCCTTCAGTCATTTTTCCTCCTGAAAGTGTCCCCCCAAATCACACAGCTGCTACTTCAACTTGTACTACAGCTAATTTACCAATGGGGAAGGCTGAATGAAATGGCAAATCTCTATGAGAGTTCCTGCATGACTAATCCTCCCTCACATCCCTGACCCTCTGGTTTGCCAGGGAGGATGCAAACACAGCCCTCCCACTGCCAAAAGGCTGCAGGGTCCTCCCATATTTGGGGAAACCACGGGGATGGGCACACTTGAAGAGCAAGGGGCTCAACCTGAGAATATCATCACTCTGAGACGGCATCTTCCCTCCTGGGGACGAGAAACACGAGACTACAGACCTGACCTAATGCAGACATTCACACTTGGGGAGAACAGCCTCAGAAGTTTTATATGAACATCTACAGCAAGTTACTCTATCCTCTTACCTGGAAAGAGGGAAAAAAAAAAAAAAGTCAAAATTGAGTCTTGCCCTCCAATCTGCATCTGCCTCTGAAAATAAAACAAATTCCTCTGCTCTTGACGGGACGTGGTCTGAAGAAAGCCAGCTCTGGCACCCACAGCCCCTCTACTGCATTTGTCCACACCCCCTTCATGGCTGCACAGCATCTCGCAGGCAGAGTCTCCATCCTCCACCTTCCCACCCACTTTGACAAACTCGTGAGCACACAGCCATAGCAGAGAACTTTATGCCTCTCTTAAGTGGGCTAATAGGAAATTTGGGAAAAAATGGAAAGAGAATACACATTAAGGTAGGAGAGCAGGCTAATAAATATCAGAGATGCTAATACAGGTTTTAGAGACTACCATCAACCACAACAAACCATAGAAAGCATTATTCACTGTTTAAAGCAGAAAATGTATGAGAAATTCTCAAAAAGAGGAGATATGAGTAAAAGTTTTCCAAAACCACTTGCTACTTTTCTTTTTAATAACAGAATATGATTTGACTGACACAAAATAATCCAGGTGCTGTCAAGGAGGCTACTTAAGTTGACTGATCATCTGTTTAAAGGCAATCCACCCCCTGCTGCCAAGCAGAAAGCTCAGACACACAAAAAGTAGCAGTTACAAAGCCCAAAGCCTCACTGTTTGCCTTCATTAATGCTTTGGGTAAGCATTATCCTCAGCAGATTTTGTTGGATCTCTCAATGAGAAAATCCAGATAAAAACCTTTCTTGGTACAAGCCCTCACACGTTCCACATCCTCTGGGACCTCTTCTAGAGTTTTTCTCCTCCCAGGTGGATCCGAGCAAACCTCTTCTCCAGGGAAACAGAAAAGCTGCCAATGACAAAAGCCAAACGGTGCTGAGACAAGTTGGAGTTCACCAGCTGCCCATCACCCCAAACTCTTCTGCTGGTGGTGTCTTCTCTGGAGTCGCAGTACAAAGAGAAACACTCTTTTTCATCTCTGTTGTACTCGCAGGTCTGGTACATACAAATTCCCCAATTACAAATTGTAATCAATCTGACCTGCAGTACATTTTCTGCTACCGCCATGCCATCCTCCTTCCTTGTCACTTCATTAGCTGCATGGTGACCTGCAAAAACCACACAGGAGTAGGGGGCACACAGGTTTCTGGCTGTCAGTGGCCGTGGATAAATGACTGTTATATTCACTACAGCAGAAGCAGAGGGTTTCAGCAGATACGCACTAACATCTCTTAGATGCTGCTCGAAGTGAAATGATTCATCAGCCTTGCTGGGCAGGTCGTCAAGACAGGACCTTGCCCTGTGACAAAGACAAAGAGCCTGTGAGATGAGGCTTAATTTGCTCACAGAAGAAATGTTGCCTTCTAAACAAGGAAGTTGTTTCCAACGTCCACTGCTACTGCAGAAATAAAATCCAAAAGCAAGCATGAAAACAAGAGCTGGCTCTTTCTTACCCATAAGGGTAAGGTCATAACATCCTGATGAACCAAACTAGAAATGCCACTGTTGGGCCCACACTTGACACCCCAAACTCATGCAGCTGGCTTGGCGATGAGTGCCAGAGGAAGGAGGTTAAGGAGAAACGGCCCCTTCCAAGTTGTGGGCATGGCAACAACACTCCTACATGAAAATGCCCTCACCATAAGCTGCTGACAAAGGTTTGTATTAGCCATTTTGCAAGAGCCATGAAATAAGACCCCAAAAAGCAACTGCCATCTGTTGTACCTCCAACTTCTACACTGTTTAAGACTATTTTTTTCTTTACCTTAAGTATATATGAATATGCACACACAAACACTCTCTCCTTATGTAGTGAAAACAACTCAGCAATACACAGACATGCCCATGTTGACAGAGACCAGCACACTCTCCCTCACACAGCTGACATGCTGCCCCTTGAACAAACAGCAAAGGGACATCGGCCGCACAAGCCTCGCAACTCCTTCTCACCGGATGAGTCAGCGGAGCCCATCTGCTTAATACACTATTTATGCTATAGCATTTCTCACATACATTTGTGTCTTACTTTATAATATTTTTAGCATTTCAAGGAGGGACAGGGTACAGGTATTTTGCCATTTATTGCTGTAGCCGTGTGCCAGTTGCCTAGGAAATGGCCAGGGGGGGAATTACATTGGCTGTGTTGGCTGGAGTTTGCAAAGGAGAAAAAAATCCCCTCCTCACTCTATTTAATATGCCAGAATATTAAAAGACCACTGTATGCGTGAAGACAGTGTGAGTTTATACACGCCACGTCACCTGCTGCTGTTAAGAGTTGGGTTGACTCCATACATTACCCCTGTTGGCGCTACTCGCCCTCTGACAGAGTAGGTCTGGCCAACAATGATAAAATCTGTAGCCTTTACATGGATTTTTATGGCAAAACTTACAGAGCAAACAAGTCCTATATTCGCTCTCACACCTGACTGCTGTCTTGCTGCAAGACACATGGCAGGGAGCTGCCTGCAGGTAAACAATAGGGCATCATCTCTACTGGTTTTGACTTAATATAGGTGATTAATAACAATAAAAGCCACTGATCTTTCATTATTGCATTTTTCTTTAAGAGAAATCAGAGCAAAACTTAGTGACAGATGGCAGATATTAAAACCCAGAGGTGAAGAACACTGCATTACTAATGAATTCATAAGACTCATTTGTTAGAGCCATTATACTCTGGAGAGTAGACAAGTTTCAGATGTTTAAGAACTGAAGAATCGTGGTTTATACTAAAATCAAGACAGGTGAGAAAGAACTACAAAAAGACTCTTTACCCAAGAACTATGCCTTCCCTTGTGCCATTTTATGGAAAGATTTTCCATGCAATTTTACCCCGTTAGAGCAAACAAAAACATTATTCACTGAAGCTCAGCAATCTTTCCCCCCCCCCCAGATATTTATAAGCTTTACAGTGCAACCCAAAGTATAGCTCTCAACATCTGGCTTACCTAGTTCCTTAAAAGGCTATGATTCAATAAAGCCCAAAATTGGATTATAGTAATTTACCAAGGGACAATGGAGAAAAGTGGAAAAATAAGGAAAGAAAACTCTATCAGTCACCTTTGAGCAGAAAATTATAAAGATGCTAAAACCTGGCAGGTTCTGCCTTTTCTTATTTATCACATGCTGGTAACAAACTGTTTTTAAAAGGAAACGTAGTGGTTGAAATTTGAACAAGTAGTAGTGTCCCAGCAGGTCACGGCAAAAATTGTTCAACTTCTAAAACCAAAAATCAAAACACCCACTGTATGTTAGTGTTACACATGCAAGGAAAACAACAGGAAACAAAACTAAAAACACACATATTTCCACATTTTAAAGCATACCAAAACCATGTCTAGACTTCATGAAGTAGCCCATCTCTACTAACCAACCGGTGGTCTAGCAGGAGGAATTTAAGGCAACTAACACAGAAGAGATGGCTTCTCTTCAGTGGATGTTAATAATGGTTTAAAATGTAATTAACTTGTGTCAACAGTCTACTCTAAGTTTACTAAATAGTAAATCACAACAGGAACTGCCATTCTCCTGTAGATAACCTCTATGGAAAAGCTTTCAGAAGCTAAATGAAAAGAAAGACTCATCAGGCATGCTGAAAAAACAACTCTTGATGTGATTATTTTAATGCTAGATACCTGTTTTTCCAATGGTCTACATACCCTCATAGAAGCTCAGCATCACCTGAGCTACCTCTCCCCTCTTCAGATCTCTTCTAGCATCTTCCCTTTAATGGCCTCCACCAGATCGTTAGAGCGCTTTACCTGTCCTGCCCATGGATATATACAGCCTTCACAAGCTTTATGTAGATTATCCAGTACTTAGAGCAAACACTTTTCTTCTTCCTTGAATTTTATGCAATAACTTCTACAACACTCAATGAATATTTTGCTCAGTGCTTTTTCCAGGGGTTCCTGAAGAAGCCTTCACCCACCCCTTCTTTTCAAGGTGGTGCCAGGCAATTATCCTTACATCTTTGATGTATTTTAAGGGTAAAATATTCCCATAAATTATCAGACATTATTCCCCAAAACACAACAGCTAGACACAACCATTTACACCACACAAAAGTCCAATACCTATTCTGAAGGTGTCACGTTCAGGTGATCAGACTGATGTTTCCTTCATGCTTCCTGCTCCTTCGCTTTATGCAACATCTATCACTCAGTTTTGGTTCAATGAAGAAACGAACTAGACATGGGTTCATGCAAACCATACAATAATCCTGGACAGTCCACTAAATTTAAAGGCTTGCGATTTCATCAAAATCAATCCTGTAAGAACAATACTGCAGTAATACATAAATTTTAAAGAAAATACTTGTAATTTGCCAGGTTTCTTCCAAAATTCCCATATTGCTGTTGGAAGTGATTGTGAGCACAAACGACTTTGACTTGCAACATGTGTATGCTAGACAAGGTGAATCAAAGCCCGTGTGTCATGATTTTTTTCTGTTGCATCTGGGAGTTTTCACCTGGTTTCTGCCACTATTTTATTGTCATGCCTAACTCTTAGCCAGAGGAAACAAACACTTCATCAGATGTCTTTATATTATGCTGCTTTAACTCTGCTAAAATAAAGTTAGTTATGACTGAGGGTATCCATTTGCTCTTTGAAAAAGGGAAAAAAAAAAAACCCAAAACCTCACACTGAGGAAAGAACTTGCCTACAATAGTATTGGGTTTGGTTACCAAGTGTCCTTCCCAGGCCTTGTTGTGCCCTGCACTCAGTGACAAGATGCCTCAGCAAAGAAACAAAGAAATCAACTGATAGATACCACACAAGCAACAGACATTCTCTTTTATGTTCTCACTCTTTTAGAAGTTGCACTATCATACCTTGGGTTTCCTCCACAATACTTAGATCCTGCAGCACGTGCCAAACGCAGCAAAGACTGTACTTGGTCTGTGACGAACAACTCCTCAGCTGTACAGCTCAGAGGGAAAACATTGATATGTTCTGCCCCATCCACCAACAGAGAAAATTATTATGAAGACAAAGAGTGACAGAAAGAGGAAAGAATGATGGCATTTGCAACATATCTCCCAGAGCATAAGTACCATTAAAAATTCATTTTTCCCTTCTATTTCTCCTGACATCCTCCAGCAGTGCTGGAAAGGCATTAAACCAGCCATGCTGGAGGCTTGGGAACTGAAGAGATTGGAACACACTCCCGTAAGAAACGGGTAGTCTCCCCCCTTCATGCTTTTAGATCTGATTTTAGATAAACAGACATTACCATAGCCTGGACATTACCATAAAAACCGTCAGCTAATACTGATGCCTGGAAAACAGGCGGAGAAGTAAATAGAAACTTGATGTTGCTGCAAAGCTTAATGTAACTTAAAGCCACATCTGAAACCCATTAGGTTCAAACAGCACAGCTTTTTGTGCTGAAATGGGTTACCTACAAAATGTTTTGTTAACACAACAAATAATCCAGACAGCCCAATATTATTCTTTTTGCAGAGGGACTATTGGTATTTCCCACCGCCGATTTGTCTATTGTATATACTAGCCACTGTGAACCAGATGGTGCCCTCCAAACATCTCACGTTTTGCAGGGCATGGTATTTGTAAATCAGCAAATTGGATTTGTCCCTTTGAATTTGCCCCAGTAGCAGCCAGGAACCAGCAGCACCGCTGGGAAGGGCTGTTTGCAGGATGAGAGAAGAGTCTAACATCTCATTAAAGGTCCCTTGGTATTTTTTGAAATATAGATGGTGTTAACTCTCATTTCTTGGCCAATTTGGAACCAGTGATTGCTAAAGCTGTTCAGCATTTCCTACTCCATTTCTCCCAGCAGCTTTTAGGGACTAAATACTGTCCCCAGTGGCAGGTACTGCCTGTGGAAGTGTCCTCCTCAGCCACAGGTGCCCGAGGAAGTGGGAGAAAGTATTGCATAGAAATTAAAACTTCCTCAGTTCCCTTTAGGAGATCCACACAAGAAAAAGAAAAGCCCTCCTGGAGTAGCACTACTAATCAAAACCTGTGTAAGTGAAGTTGCAGACTGCAGACAGCTATTCGCCTCAACTCCTGGTCATCCACACACAGGAATATCACGCTTCTCCATAGCCAGGAAGGCTGGAACAACTGAATTACTCCAAAACATAGGCTTGTAGAGAAAAGCTAAGCTTATTTTAAAGACCTACTCAGTCATTTTAATAACAGATCTCCCAGTGAACACTGCACAGAAAGCCTTTCAACACCTTGAAGAAGTTGACCATCGCAGCTGTGGGGACAAATTGCATCTGCTGCCAGGCAGTTTTCTTGCAAGCTTAACCAGTGGCATCCCACGTATGTCCAAACCAAAGTGACATGCATTTCTTCTTGTTAGGCTCCTAACAACCTAAAAGAGCGTGAAAAGGAAGTCTTTATAAAATTAGAAGCTTTGCTGTCTAACAGGTTTTAGAACAAAGAAAACAAAATACTTAAAAATGTCTATCCTGTCTATCGTATTCATGGAGTATTCTGCTGTGCTTCAAGCTGAAATTTCCCATCAAATGCTTTTCACATGCTACAATTATCTCTTCTCATAGACAGAAATACATTGCCATCTTTCTGATACTGAACATTTGGAAAACTGTCTTAAAGTACTATATTGCCTTGTCAGGATATCATACTTCAGACTGAAGTGACTTAAAGACACTGCCTTGAGATGTCATTATGTACTTTTTGTTATTCTGCTGTGCTTACTACAGCTTACAAAAAACCCCAAACTAACAATCTCACAGCTCTACAGTGTCTATAGCACTAAACCGGGGTCAAAACCTGCAAATTCTTGGGTTTCTTACTGCGCATCTCACCCACTTTACAGCCAGCCCTGCTCAGGTCAGGTCTCTCAAACATGTTCACCCTATTACTGCTACCTGGCTCACACCCACACACTTGGGAGTGGATTCCTGAATTTAATGTCTGGGGGACAGTCTTCTGTAAGATAAGGGAGGTCTACAAGAAGATGGGAACACCCTGAGCCTCAGATGAATTTAAGTGACAGTTGTGAAGCCCATGGTTTATAGAAGTGCACCTGCGAAACAGAAGCTCTACAGCACAGGCTGTGGAGATGGCATCGCTCTGCAACAACTGCTTTCTGCCAGTACCAACAGGGAGAGGGGAAGGGAAGATCAAAGCAAGACCCTTTTCTCACTATTGTAAGTGTTACTGCCTTTTTATTTCTAAAACAGAAAAGAAAAGAGGTCTTGGTGCAGCTGAGAAGACAATAGATTTTTATTTTTCTTCCTTTCAAAGAGCTGTGCCTGACTTACCTCCACAGCTCCCAGGAGCATCAATAGCACCCACACAGCTTAATCCCAGGGGACACCTGAGGAACACAGGTGGTTCAGCAGGATGCTGCAGGTAAACCACCCAGTACCTTCAGAAGAGAAGGAAAAGGATATCCTGCTTGCAACATTGTTCACCCTATCATCCCGATTACTAAGTCTAAACTGCTTGTATTTTAACCTGCTGTGGTCTGCAAACAATTCACAGCAGAGCTGTCAACCAGATGGAAATGAAATTTTTAAGAATGTTCATAGATGTAAAATATATGGATACACAGAAGACCAAAGGCACTGTATTTTATAATACTTCTGAGAAGTTATATTGATTAGATAGTGATTATTGCTGGTATCAACTATGACAGAAAAAAGTTAGAGGGGAGAAGGGGGAAGAGCACATTAAGCAGATTAGGTTCACACTTTTGGGAAATAGATGCCTAACACACTTTTACCAGCAGCGCAGCTTCCAAGCCTTTCCTGATGAGACCCACACACCATTAGTTTTCTTCACAGTAAATGCAAAGGCTTTTCAAGCATTACATGGCCTCTCCCAGAACAGGAAATAAAAGAAGCATCTATGTAACATCCCCATTTTATATAAGATACTCATGCTGTAATAAACCCAAGAAAATCACTCAGATGCAGCAGTGGCTGGTCCAAACCAACCCCACTGCTATCACTGCAACATCTGTCTCAGACCACACCCACTCTCATCAAGAGAGCAGTTGGAAAAAAACCCCACTCATTTCCAAAAAAAAAAAAAAAACCAAACCCACATCACTGCATTTACTCCAGAAGCAACTAAAACCAGCATCATTTTCTCAAAAGAAAGATACCTTGAAATAACAAGCCCATTGTATACCTCTTGCCAGAAATAATCATATATATAATTAGTTAAAGAGGAATAAATAAGTCCAGACTTTTTTCCACCTACACTGAGACAGTCACATAACCATGAAAGCTTTCCAAGAGGTTGGTGTTGTGGGTTTTTTTTAGCAAATGAATTGTATAAGCTCTGCTATGTATACGCCTAAATAAGCTTTATAATAAAACCAAATAGGACTAAAGGGCATTGCTGAAATTTGCTTTGCTTATTTTACAGTAAATCAATAAGGTTTTTATTCAGGTTCTCAAGGAGGCTGCTGCAACCTTTCCTGACCTTTCCTTTGGGTCAGCTCATTCAGCAGCCAGAAACCTATTTTAACACTGCACCTACTGTAGGACTTTGCAATCAAAACGCCTTTCATGTCCCCAGATGCTGTAGCTATTGCATACAGCAAAAATGAGCAGGACCTCCTGCAGACGGACATCCATGTGGCATAAGCCCAGAACATGCCAGTCATCTTTGGGAAAAAGTATTCCCACAGCAAAGGAAACAAAAAGCTGCTCCAACAAGTCCTGACCGCAGAAGGGATACATGGTTTGCATCGACACTTGCCAAAGATGCAGAAGAAAACTATCCGATTTCTTTTCCTTATGTCAATAAAGAAATACATTAGCAGGAGCTGGTAGCAAAAGTCTTCAGTGCCCTTGTACAAGGCAAAGCTGTGGCCAACCAGCAGGACTGAGCACACTAGTGCTCATTAGAGAATTTGAGACTCAGATAGTAATGAAATTGTCACATTAGAGAGCTGAATTTGTCTGGTTTTAAAAGGAAGAATGCGTCTTCATCGATGCTTAATTTCTGCAAAGCAAACTGGAAAAACACTTCAAGCTCACCATGGCATCTGATTAACATTTAGTTGTAATGAGAGTAGTGTGTCACAGCACAAAGCTCTGAGGTCTTATATAAACCTTTACATCAGCTTTATTGAGTGGAATATCACAGTGTTTGATGTGAGTGACATTTTAAATGTAAAAAAAAAAAAATGATAACTTATGCGCTCAGGTGCTCCTCTGATGAGGTAGCCCAAAAACATGTGGGTATTTTAGCATATTTTCAGGATTTGGTGGGATTAAAAACTTCTCTCTGCACTTGACCAACTGAAAAAAAAAAATGCCACAGTAGGAGTCGACATTTAATTTTCAGTTCTACTCCCTGAACTTAAAAAAATGTTTAATCCCGATTTTAATCACAGCAGTGTAAATCAGAATAATTTCATTATGTAAAACCAGCATGGAACCTTGCTCTGTAGCTTTACCTTCAAGAAGTAACTTTAAATTCCTATTTTGCAATAAACTAACAATTTCTATGGTACTCAGTGGAAGAAAGGAGGTGTTTAACAAGGAACATACTTAGGACTAAAATTAACAGCAGCGCTTTAGTGGTATCAAACAATCTGGAAACAGTTGCTATGTGTTACTACCTACAAAGCCCTAATCCTTCCTCTTGTGTCAAATGCTAGCATGAAGGCTTCCCAAAGAAAATCAAAAGGAATAGGAGGAAAAGCAGAATATCTAAGCATAAGTGAAAGATTTTGGGAAGCCCAGTGAAACAAATGCTTCGAAATAACGGTTAAGAACCAGATTTTGGGTTGAGCACGCTACAGGCTTGGCTTTTGCCACAAGCAGGAAAGGCTGGAGATCCATTTGCACTGGAGAGTGAAAATGAACCACAGGAGCAGCAGAATATTTGAGCTATTTTGCCCCCACTGATGTACCAACTCAGCTCACCTGCCGTTCTTGCTTTGCTGTTTTGGCTAATATGCTCAGTGCAAACAGAACAAATCCAAGCTGTCAGAGCCTTCACTCTTACAGGGCTACAACAAATTAAAAAAAAAAGAAAAAGGCAGTGATAAGAGTTGATACCAGTTTCCACCTTGAAAAGCCAGCTAAAAAAAGTATTTCACTGGACATCAAAATTCCAAGGCAGATCTAGCCCTGTACACCCCTCAAATGACTTAAGAAAATAAAGAGAGAAGAATATTTGTATTTTATGCCTGTTTTCCATCACACAACTGTGACAGAGTAGCTAGTGAGAGTGATGTTAGAAAAACACAGCAGTAATCCAATTCATGCCCACAAAATTATAGGCTGTTAAAAATAAAATCACAGACACCTTACGAATCGAGCAAAATGATCTGTCTCTGTAAATGAAGGTGGAAAAGACATCTTTCAAACCCACTTAACAGTAATGGGTAAAAGCAGTGAAGGCCGTTAAATAGCAAAATGAAGGGGGAAAATCATAATTAAGAACCTAATCATGTTTTAGCTCTCAGCAAAAATTTTTACTTCCAATTAATTCCTAAATGTCCTCTTTGAGCAAAGGGGGAGGAAATAAAAAAGAACAAGTGAAACTCTGCAGAATCTGCTGTTTGCACAAGATTTCACCTCTCATGCAGAGAAGCAAATTTGGGTTTTCTTTTTGTGTTTGTGCAGATGGCAAATGATATATTGGCAAGAGACAACTTTCCCGTAACACTCCATCAAATGCCAGCTTTGAAGAACACAGCAATAGAGAACAGTTTTGTTTAAAAAGAAATATTATTTGTGCTTCTTGCTCTGCTGTTATCTTTTATTAAGAAATTACGTTGTGTTGCTAAGTGCAGCAGTGATTTCCCTCATCCACTGGCTGGGGGTAAAACCCATCAGACACTGATAGGAGATGCTCTTTCTAGCAGGAGCAGTTTCGACTGAAAAACCGCATGTAATAATACTGCGCCCTATAAAAGAGAGGAAAAGAAAAGCCATCCGAGGAAAGACACTTCAAGCATGGCCAAAAATAAAGCTCCCTAACTCTGTGCTGCACCAAGAAGGAAAGTTTTGGGAAGTACATACTCAGTACCCTCTCAGAGAGAGTTTGGAGAATGAGGTTTCACCAAAATCGATCCTTTCTCTTAGAAACACATTGACCTTGTTGACATGTTTGGTTTTGATTTCTTTTAACTCATATTTTATAGCTGCTTTAACTCATAAAGCAGCATTGATTTAAGAAAAACTCACTGGAGAATTTTGCAACAGCCACAGCGATCTGCTATACACTTCTACTCCACTTTAATCACAAGTGCCAATGCTCTTTTAGTGATGTTTTTCTACTATTCTGGGTGAAAATCAGAGGGGAGATAAAGCGAATAAACAACAACAAAAACGCACATACAAAAACTTGCCAAAAACCACACAGAGGCTGCACATTCTGATCATTTTAACTCCTCACTGGATGGACCAAGCAGCCTCTTGCATCACAGGACAGAAATGCCTCAACAGCACTTTTAAATGCCAAAGGTGCTAAAAAGCAATGCACACGTATGCATGTATTTATATCAAGGCATTAAAAAAGAATGAAAAAATCATACAACTTATAATAAGTTGATTTACTGTGCTTTTAAAACAATTACATGCATTTTCAGGGTGTGACTCACAATACGTAAACTGTTGATGATGGAGACACCACAGCCGCAAGACTGAAGGCGTCAGCCACAAATCGTCCTTGCGCATGAGTGGGAAACTGTGTGGTTTGTTTTACTAGGACTAAATTAACACAAGTCTATTAAATAGCATCAAGTTTAAGACAATGAATTAAGCTGACAGACCAAAATACTGAAAGTTGGCTTCTGTGGGCAGCAAATTCACTCCATGACTCCATTTCTCTCCAATATCACCAAAGGGTGAATGGGATCTAGGTGATGTGGACACAGCTACATCAGGACACATCTGGCTTATGTAGAACATTCTGCAGAAGCCATTTTTTGCATTAACTGGACATTTTTCTAGCAGTCACTTGGTACTAAATAAAAAACCCACCAATCAAACCTGTCAAAAACCAGCAAAGTGATACTGTAGGGCTGGTGGTTTTCAAGCCAAGCACATAACTTGGTCATCACAGCAATCTCTGGGACAGCCTGTATACAGCGAAAGGTTTAAAATCCCACACTGACCTGCTTTGAGCCCCCTCAGTACACACCAACCCACTCCATCACAGTAGTAAGGATTTGAAAGCTTTGGCAGAAAAAGAATGGACGGCCACCAGTTATCTGAACCCATGTGAGCCAGACAGTTTCAGGATACAGGTAGTGTTTATCTGCACACCCTTCCCCTCCAGAGAACGCGCAGCCCCCTTGAAATCACAGCACATAGTTTATTAGGATTAAAATTATTACACAGTGAAAATGTTCATCTGGAGAACATGTGGGCAGTGTGACAAAAGCAGCATCTCTAGCTATCAGTAGCCAACTACAACCTTTCTAGGTGCCTTGTTTCGTCTGGATACACCTCAAATTTCTCAACTTTGCCTAGTTGTTACAACTGTACAGTTAAAAGCGAGACAGGTATTTGTATTTTTTGCAATATAATTATTAGAAAAGCTTTAACAGCCTTCACTGTCTATTAGTTGAATCAAAAACATGAGCTACCTTGAAGTCTCTACCAGAAATATATGTTCAATGGAATTTGTGGCTTCACATCATATGAATTAAGAACCTACAAGCTGAGAACTGCCATCATGTTTCTCTTCACAGTTTTTTGAAGGTTTGGGGCACTAAAATTGCTAATATGCAAGCAAAACATACTTCTTTACTCAAAACTAGAAAAAAAAAAAGATGCATTATACTAGAAAACTTGCCAGGAACTTTCCTAAAGATATTTAAGGATACTATAGAAACATCTTTTTTTTCTAGTTATTGATTATTTACAGATACAGGGAGGTTTTGATCTGGGAACAATTCATGTAATGTAGCTCTTTTTCAGACTGAATTCTTGCCGAGATCTTGCCTTTTCTTGGTTCTTTGTCTACAAGCACAGGGAAAGAAATCCAGGCAGCTTCAAAAAAACAGTGTTACTCTCATTTACAAACAGAAAAGATGACAAAGGTTTAGCTACCACAGAATTTCAAGAGAACAGATGAAAAGAAAAAAAAAAAAATCTTCGCACTGAGTCTTCAGAAAATCAGCTCTGTAAAATAAAGGAATCTGAGCTGACTGGGTTTGTTGTTTTTTTTTTCCAGGCTACACAGCACCTATGACAAAAGTTCACGTAGAAATAAGAGGATGATCCATTTATCTCAAATGAATAGACAATGCCATGTTTCCATCTCCAGATGATTTCACAAAGAACATCTGCCTTTGCCAAAAGGATCAAATAACTGTGGTTGCATTAGGTAGTTAATGTATAAATAACTACAATAATTTCACATTGCACGTGCTTTTCCTGGGTATAATATAGAAGAATATATGGGTTTATAATCTATCGTCAAAATACTAAAGAGTATATTGCATACAGGAGCTGCTGATTCAGCTCATTAATACATTATATACTCCCGATTCATTTTTAATCCAGCCTGTCTTTTTTTTTATGCATATCATACCTGAATTCATCTGTAGCCTACTTCTCCTAAAAACCCATGCTGACACCTGCCTGGCACATATATTTAGAGTTTAAAACAGAAGTATATTTTAAATAAAGAAATCTGAACATCAAGTACAGAAATAATCCATCAATCTAAATGCGAATAGAGGTAACAAAAAAAAACACGCAAACCTTAACTTCAAGCCTACTTTATTCAAGTGCTCAGCTTTTCTATTTTTCCACTTGATTTTGTTTGCTTTGAAAAACATCAATCTTACACATATGAAAAAGCAACACTCAAAAAGCAGGAAGCAATTCCACTAGCTTGCAGCAATGTCAGTATGGTCTTCACCTGATACAAATGGGGACAATTCCTTAGATTTCAGGGGATCTGTGGCAAATGACTGCTCTTGGAAACTGGCCCACGATCTCACATACCTTCATGGGATACTCAGCTCCTGCATCCCCAGGACCAAAGCAATCAGCCACAGGTCTTGTCTGAATTGCCATTATCAGCCCCAGACACGTCACCTATTCCATTTTCAAAAAGGGAATAGCAGAGCCACAAAAAGCGTATTCTCCTCATGCTCCTCTTCAGGTTTATTTTTCTTCAGAAAGAAGCTAAGGATGTAATACTGCTGTCTAAAATATTTAAAAACAACAGCAAAAAAGGAAGAAATGGAAAAATATTTTTCTCTACTGGATCTACATGATCAGAAAGAGTGATGTGACAACACGTTTCTGCCACTCTTGCTACCCGCATGCTCAGGACTACTTGGAAAGAAGAGGGCAGTTAAGAGTAAAAGCTGTAATTTTTGTTACAGAAACTGCCCTTTACACAACTATACAACAGAAATTTGTCCTTTTTATAGTTTGTTTTATGCCGAATGTGTGCACCCAAAAGCAGGCACCCTCTTTACAGGTTACATCCCTGTAACCACAGTGGATGGAGAGCAACAAGAGGGGAGAACACACCAGACGTTTTGGTCACTGCCTTTCAACAACACTCAAACTTTTTAGGGAAGGGGGAGATGTCATGAGAGGCTGGTACATACAGAGAAGTTTACAGCCAGAAGGACATCCCCAGTCCTGAGTAACGTATTGTGAGATCCCATCACGTAAAGATGATGTCCAAATCATTTGGAGGACTCCTACACATCCAGCGCAAACCCTGCCTCAGGTTGAAAGTACATCTTCTCAGGGGGTTCAGAGTGGCCAAAAATGAGCCACATTCTGCTTTAAAGGTGACCTTCCAAAACCTGCACGCTTGCCCAACTAATTAGAACAGAGACAAACCAGTGGGAACTAGCAAAGGAAAAGATTTTTCTCCCTGTGCTTTTTTGCTGACAAAAACAAAACAGTGAAAAAACTCTTCAGAGAACGGTTTAAGAGGAATCAACAAATACCAGCTGCTAATGAAGTGTGTTGCCTTAGCTATCTCATTGCCTTATGTTCAAGGACCAGGATGACTGCAAACATCTCCCGCATGCAGACTGAGAGGAACATTATTGACGATGGTAGGACAGACAAGCTGAGATGACAGCAGCTTCCCCAAGCGTAGGCACAACAGCATAAAGATATTACTAAAAACAAAACAGAGATTAATTAAATATAAGTACATTTATGCAGATTAAACATCATGAGGAAATGTCTGCAATAGCCTCTTTATGACAGTAAGGACAGAGCATAGTCTGCTGCCTTTGATTCCCTTGAATTTATAGGATCAAGTAGAGAGGTCTGAAGGAGGATAGCAAGTCCAGGGGAGAAATCAGAGGGCAGTCAGTAAACACTGCAAAAAACAGAAGGGAGAAGATAGCATCGCATGCTGCTATTATGAATACCAGAAAACAGTATTTTTTTTTTTATTTTCTCTAGGGCACCAGCTCCCCCGCTCCGCTCTCCCTGCCAGCCCTGGACCACCTTTGGAGGAAGAAGATGAAGGGCAAGCAAGCATGGAGTGCAGGGACACCGGATGGCCCCAACAGGAGGAGACTGTGGTCCCCCTACAGCCTCAACCCAGTAGTTCAGAGACAAGATAATACTCTCCCTTCACTGAGACACTTCTCTCCTTTGAGCAACAGAGAAAAGTAGTCAGCTTCTACATGATGTGATTTGGTTTCCACTCTCCTCCAGGGACAAAAGGGAAGCAAAGTGATTTTTTTTTTTTCCTCCAGAACCTGGGACAAAATAATATATATTTGACCTTCGTGTCTAATCTGTTGTACGCTCACCTTCCTCAAGAATACTAGAAGCTGAGGTGCCCTGAGCTGCAAAACGATCCTGAACAAGAAATCCAGATGGTTCAAAAAAAAAAAAAACTGGTGGGTTAAAGGCTCCTAGGTCCTCTGAGACGTGCAATTAGAAGCCATCTACAACCATAAAACTGTTAACACCTCTGAAAATGTGATGTCAGGAAAGCCTGAAGGCACAGTGCTCACTCCACAGACCCGACAATGCTCCACATACTGCACCTAAACTCCTGTCTCAGCTGTTGCTTAAGCTAGCTCCTCTTTCAGCATCACTTTCAAAAAGTCATGCTGCTCATGTTACATCATTTAATCAGTCATTTAAATAGACAAAATGAGTACTGTAACAAGGAACACAAACTTTGCCTTTCCACACAGACCTGGTGTAAATACAAGTGCAGCTTATTATACATAAGCCACAGAAGGGTCTCTGCCTGGGAGGGCAACAAAGCCATGAAGACATTACCTTATTTTCCGGTCTTTTTTTTTTTTTTTTTTAAAAAAAAAAAGCCATCCCATGAGAGTGTGTGCAAAGCCACAGAAATGATTACTAGTTTCTATTATTTAAAAAAGTCAACTTTTTACTGGAGGGTTTGGTTTTGTTTCCTTAAGTAACAAAAAAGCTGCTGTTTCTATTCAAAACCAGAAAGTATGGTGCCAAAATAAGATCGTTTCTGAAGGCTTTCTATGGATTTCCATGGAATAAACACTTTACCTAGTTCATATAAAGATCTTGATTTTTTTCTTTTTAAATCCTCCTCAAACATACATTGCTGCGCTACTGCTTGACACAATGCAGACAAACAGACTTGCTAAAGTGATATACTTCTGTGTGAACACTTGATTACTGTACGGGCAGGAGATTTGATTACTTTCTCCCTGGGGATGCATTGTATATTTAGATACCTTTCTATGGGTAAGGATTGGCTTATTTAATTTCCTTGGCAAATAAATGTGTTTAATACAGGTGGAAGTAAACATCCCGAAAACAGAGCCCTGCTGTTATCTGCACAACATGGATGTACATGCATAGGGGTACACACCCACATACTTCCCTTGGGAAACAGGGAAAGGGATGGGGAAGGACTATACAGATCTCTGCTGGAAAGTGAATGGAAAAGCATCAAAGATGAATTTTGCAAAGTCTCTTTGCTTATTCAAAAATTAAGCAGGTAGTCTCCAAAACAGAGAACGTTTCATGAGAACAACACTATTTGGGATCCAAAATGTGTTTTATGTAGCATCTTCATTTCTCTAAAGCGGTTTTCAAGCAACTCCACAGCAGCAGAGCTAATCAAAATGCATTACAACATTAATATTTCATGCCATAGCCCACCCAACAGGTGCTTCCAGCAGAGAGGGCTGGAGAGATGCAGTCGCATGGATAGGGAGGAGCTTGGCAGTGCGCCCTTACGTGTAACCACATGTAGGCATTGCTATGAGGCTTAGTCCTAGAACGAGCAAGAAACCTCCTTATATTAACAACTGCATTAAATATACCCCTCACTGGAGTAAAGCCCAGGCAGGTGAAGCTACTTGGCAGTCCCAGGGCCTCCCGGAGCAAGAAGAGGTGACAAGAGCTGTTGAAGCCTCCATTGGGTTTCTGTAGGAACAGATGCACATACACACCTAAACTTACCACATACACATTACAGCCAAATACCAAACTAGGGCTGTCCTCACTACCAAACCTACCGACATCATCCCATTTATTGATAGATTTTTCCCAGTAAAAGTCTGTCCCAGGACACATTCACACAGCACAGCAACATTGCTTTAGAGTGGACAAGCAGCCCACAGCAAACTGAAGATGATTCTGCCTGTCTGTGAATTTGCAGTGTTAAATGGCATATTAAAGCATGTTTTCCTTGGAACACCTCTGAATTTTTGCATGACAATGTCAGATGGTATTCATCGCCTGCAATAATGTATATGTACTGGAAAAGCGCGGATGTTCTCCAGGAAAGACAAGATTTTCAGCAGAAATCATAGGTTCAGCATGATGTAAGGATTGTAGGGGGGCTAACACCCACCTCCCATGTATCACACCCCCATGAGTTACACCATATTGTATCAGCAAACAAGATCTATAAACACACAAATTTCTGCGAGAAAGGAACACACAAGGTGATTTTAAGCTAAATTAGTGTATGGCTGCTCACAAACACTGTAGTATACAGCTTGTGTATGTACATAAACCAGCCACCAGCAAAGATGCAACTCTGCACCATATAGAGGCCAAAGCAAGAAGTCAGTATTTTTGGAAGAAGTGAGAGAGACTCTAGACAAGAGTCCTGACACCACCCATCTTTCTCTGTGCTGAAGCAGGTGGGCGGGTGCAAAGTTACACAAGATGACATGTTATGTTCCCTCCATATATCCACAAAATTTTAATGCTTCATGGGCACAAGTTAAACCTCTTCTCTGCTTGCAATTATTGTGCAAATACCTTGCATCCAACAGCTAGTGTGGATCGCTCTAAGTCTTCCCAATATTCAAGTGCCTGAACCAGATATTCGATATTTGAAGAGCGGGTAGGTTGCAGAGCAGTTTGAAAGAATGAGAAAGCCATAACATAATGACAGAGGGACAAGAGGAATAACACCAGCTTGTTTCTCTTTGAAGATGAGGCCACATGAAGCAAAAGATGAAAACAAATGTTTTATAACACCAGCCATTATCATTACTACCCAATGAAATTTTATTTTGCAAGCCCATGCAAAAGAAGATTCTCAGACAGAGAAACATTTTTTAGATGAGCTTTTCCTTCCTTCCATTGCTGAATGTGGATTTCCTGCAATATAGGAAAGCTGTTTTCCTCCACCCAGTGAAGCAACACGAATGAGTGACAGAGTAGCTGGCCTGATGACAGATGATATCAACATCTTCATCCTGCCATGGAGGGGAAAGAACACACAGGGAAAAGGGTGCTGAAGAGCCCATTAACGGATGGCATCGTAACAGTTGGAGCAAGAGACATCAGACCCAGACTGGAATCAAAAACATCACATTACCAACAGTAGCAGCACAGCAAAAAATACTTCTGTTATGATTTCCAGTGAAAGCAGCATGCTCCCATCTGCAAGTGTCACCCAAAAATAATGGCACAGCTTCAAGCAATGCCATCAGCCTGTCCTCCTGATGGAGCAGCCAAAGCACACCCCCTGAGGAGGGAGCTGAAAACAGAGCAAACTAATTCCTGCTCAGATAAGAGCACTGAAGAATTTCTTTGGGGGCATGTATATATTTGTGTGTGTGCACACAGACATATGCTAAGCATTCAGAAGGTTTGAGGGTCAAGGTGTCATAAAACTTTTTCCCCACTAATTCATCTCTACTGCTATAAAGCAGTTTTTGGCACAGCTCCAGATTAAATACAATGCAACATCTCTAAAATTCACGTAACATCTGCGCCAGAAGGCTGCTGTGGAGGACTTAGATAAAACAGCATGGCCAAGAAGCAAAAAACATCTGCCCACTTGTTGTGGTTTAACCCCAGACAGCAAGTAAGCACCACACAGCCGCTCGCTCAGTCCTCCCCACTGGGATGGGGGTGAGAATCAGTGTTGAAATAGAGACAGTTTAATAGGTAGAGCAAAAGCTGCACGCACAAGCAGAAAAAAAATAAGGAATTCATTCACTACTTCCCATCAGCAGACAGGTATTCAGCCACCTTCAAGAAAGCTTTGTCAGGTGTAATGGTTACTTAGGAAGACAAATACCATAACTCTGAAGGTTCCCCCCCCCCTTCCTTCTTCCCCCAGCTTTATATGCTGAGCATGATGTCATATGGCACAGAATATTCCTTTGGTCAGCTGTCCCAGCTGTGTCTCCCCTCAACTTCTTGTGCGCCCGCCATCCCTATTCACTGGTGAGGCGGTGTGAGAAACGGAGAAGGCCCTGACTCCCTGTAAGCACTGCTTGGCAATAATGCAAACATCCCCGTCAGCACATATCCAAAACACAGCCCTATCCCAGCTACTGTGCAGAAAATTAACTTTATCCAGCCCAAAACCAGCACAGCGCTTTTGAAGCACACACCTCCCTCAGATCCCACGGTATCAGCTTTGATGCACAAAGAGCCATTCAGAAAACACAACCTGTAGCATACCAGAAAGCCTGCTGATACCAGTCCACAGTCAGATAAGCTCAGGAGCCACAGCCTCCCTAGGAATATAAAAGCTCCTCCACTCATCTCGACTGCCCTGACTCCAGAAAAAACTCCCCAGCCTCTGATCCCTACACAGCAATTACAGTTTGAAATACTTTGCTCAATAGATTAAAGCGAGTTCTGGCTGAATGAGACAGACAAGTTAAAGGGGGGAAATAAAAAAAAGCATAGCAGTGATGCAGCTAAGATTTTTCTAGTATATTCTTATCTCAGTAATCACACTGCACAAGTACACAGACTTCAGAGATTTAAACCCTTCACCTCAAACCCCAGCCAAGGCTTCCTACAGGGGAACACTTGGAAAAATTAATCCAGATTAGTATTGAATAGTTAATTATCCTCCAGCATCTGCACAGGCTCTTCTTCAGAACTGCACGGCTTTCATGTGGTTTGCTTCATTGGCAGTGCAGGTGAGTCACGCTAAACCGAGCCAGGGAGACTTTCAATCCAGACAAGAATATCCCTGCAGGGGCATAACTCATTGTTCACCCCCTTTCCACACGGATTAGCCCTCCTGGACTCTCCCACACAGCACATGTGTGGCTGAGGACTCTGTGCCTGGTGTTGCAAAACACTTAGCATGTTATTTAATGACATCATCTGAAACAACACTGCTGAAATTTAAAATTACATCAGCCTCTGTATTTTGTCCTCACTGAGTGCCATGTCTTAGCTCAGCTAAAAGTTTTGCACTCTGGACTTAAAATCATCCCATTGGCTCTCTCCCAGCCAAGGGGTAAGGGCAGAAACATTGCTATGGATGGAAGGTGGTGAAAAATTGGGTTTTTGCCCCAACCACTACAGTTTTAGTAGGGTCAAGTCAGCAGTGTCCTCCCCCTGGCATTTGGGGAAAAAAAAAAATAAAAAAAAGAGGGTGAGGAGAGTAAGGTCTGTATTAACAGACCAAGCGTGTGCATTTGTTCCTGCAACTGGAAGGAGAGAAGACATGATAACCTGCACCCCAGATTCCCTTACTAACCGTCCCAAGACTCTGAAGTGTCTTTTAATCACCCCTGGGCTACGTGTTGCCACTTCATCGCTACCCACACGGAAGAGCAGCAGTGGGTAAAAGCATGAGGGCCAAAGCTATGCCAGCATGAGTAAACCTTACTCAAACTCACTTGTTTAGTCTTTAATTAACCAAACTTGAAATAAGTGTTCCAAGCCACAGGTAGCCCTACCACTGAAATCTTGTACAAATATATTGCTCTTGCTACCCAATGGGGAAACCTGGATACTGCCACTGTAGAAAGAAAATCAGTTCTCCTTTGCATCTCTGTGGTTTTCCATTTGCCCTTTCTTGCACGATCTCCTTTTGTTATTATTATTAGTAGTATTATTTTCCTTAGCATTAGGGAAGTGGTTAGGTCCTTCTGTAAAAGAAAACAGCAGGGGGAAATGCCCTTTAATGGTTATTTCCAAAGTAAGGGTAGTATTTACATCGAAATTGAGGCCAAAGGCATGTAACACCCCTAAAATAAGCGTTCAGCATATGTTAAGTGCAGTGTGAAGAATTCTCAACACACACAACCTTCACTGCTGAAAGCCAGTGTGCGATTTCCTATGCTGCTGTTTTTCTTCCCTAAAACAAATTACTGTTACTAGGCGGTAACATTATCTTCTAGCATCTTGCCATTTACTGTTTCCTTATTAGCATTCAAGTCCATATGAGCATGATGAAATTTTTAACACTGCAATGTTCTTTGGTCAAACTTTTGCATAGTCAAGGCCAAAATACCACCAGACTCAAATTTCTCCCCCCGCAGGCCACATGCTCAAGTCCCAGACTAACAGAACTGCTCTATTATTTTCATTATGAAAAAATTAAAAGTCTACAGAGATACTGATTCCTAAGCACTTTAACTACACTGCAGAACTGATATAACAATATAATTTGCTCAGATGTCGAAGTATCCTCATAATGCACTCAAATAAAAAGCCCAGGCCATCACAGCCTGGTGACTTTTAACCAACTGAGCCAGTGTCTAAGGGAAAATTGTTCAACATTAAAAATAAAACATAGTAAAGGACAGTGAGGCTTTCAGTATATCAAAGACACACGCAACCAAAGACATTTTGAAGTGAAATTATACAGTACATTCCTATGCAACAGATGAGAAATTAAAAATATTGCTTCAATAAAGTAAATGTTGCAATCCACACACAGGTTAAATTAATTACAGCAAGGTGAAAAGATGATGCAACTCTGGATGGGAGTGCAAGATGCACCTACACATATTTTCCTTGGAACAGCATGGGTAACAAGGGGTAACACATTAACTGGGATCACACACACCACATAGCAGGAGGCAGCATACTGCACTACAATTTCATGACGCACCTAGAGACAGTAGGGTTGAAGACATGTTTCTGACAGTCTTAGGATACACAGAAGACGGGATAACTTTCATGGCCATGGTGCAAAAATCTGTCTACTATCCCAAAATATCCCAGTACTGGTCCAAGAGTTGCTGACCACCAACAAGCAAAAATGAGAGAAGTACAAAAAGGACAGAAAAGCAAATGTCAAGGACAAACAGAAAAGAGCCAAGTAAAGGGGTAGTTTGGCTAAGAAGAAAGGAAAAACAAGGGGAAAATAAAAAAACAAGCTGAAAGAGGGGATGATGTTGCTTTTAAGCAAAACAGTGATTAAGTAAAGGAGAGAGGTGGGACATCAGTAAAGGCAGAAAGATTACACAGTGGAAGAAAAATTGAAACAGAGAGAAATGTTCATCAAGTGAAACTACCAAGTCCTTGAAAGATACTGTCACAAATTCAACAACAGGGAGTAAACATTACTGGGAATATAAAATATTTTCTTCTTCATTTTACAGGGGCACTGAGAGAAACAGATCAGGAAGTGAATGATGTTTCTATTACTCTAACATATTCAAGAGCACACAAAATGCAAACAGAGCAAAGCTATTTGAGAGGGGAAATGCATAAGACACAGGAGGGCAACGATTTCCAGTGTAGGTATTTTGGGATCTCCTCACAACAAAAACAGTGTTTCATCATGATCACTGGTATGAAACAGAGTTGATAGTCTCCACTGCTGTTTAGTTTTGCTGTGGTCTGAAGTTTACGGGTGGCATAAATCTTGTCCTAACATAAACAGATGGCAAAGCCATGAAAGCTTTGTTTGGGCTGATGATACCAATGCCACAGAGAGGGAAGATGAACTTCACAGCTGTGAAGCCATCACTGTGGCTGGGAGAGGGAGGTTCCACTCCCCACCTTCTGCTAGACTGTCTGCACAATAAAAAAGCTTAACAGCCCCCCAAGTCCCCTACAGCAACCCAGCTGTGTTTGAAACCTGGCTGTCAAATGGTATCATCAAAGCAGAAGACCATCAAGAAAGCAGAGGGACTCCTCTCCCAAGTCATGCAACCAAGAAGCAGCGGCAAGGTGGAAAGTCACAGCAAGAAGAGAGGGGGCAGCCTCTGCGTTTCCTAGACTCAAGAGTATCCAAATTTAACATGGACAAAACAAAGGATTTTCAAAACAAATCCAACTTTGTTGCCAGCCATTTGGCTCTAAGAGAGCTCTGCCACGGCCTTAGGTACGTTGACTGTGGATGATGCTCCAAGGGCTCCAATGCTGTGACGACAGGCTGAGGGAGGTTGTTCAGCCTGGAGAAGAGAAGGCTCTGGGGAGACCTTAGAGCCCCTTCCAGTATCTGAAAGGGGCCAACAGGAAAGATGGGGAGGGACTTTATATCAGGGAATGTAGCGATAGGATGAGGGGGTAACAGTTTTAAACTGAAAGTGGAGAGATTTAGATTAGATGTCAGGAAGAAATTCTTGACTGTGTGGGTGGTGAGGCAGTGTCCCAGGTTGCCCAGAGAAGCTGTGGCTGCCCCATCCCTGGAGGTGTCAAGGCCAGGTTGGACGGGGCTTGGAGCAACCTGGGCTGGTGGGAGGTGTTACCGAGACTGTTCTGTCTCGGTCTTTCTAGGATCCTAAAAAGGATCTCAGGAGAGGAAGAGGTGGCATAAGGAGGAGAGCAGGATGGTACATGGGCAACCAAGGAGAGGGTGGTGCAGCAGCCAGCGGACCAGCTTCAGCAGCTGGGGAACTGCAGCAGAGAGATATGCAGCATGTGCCCTTTCTGCTCATTCCCCTCACTGCATGTAAGCAGCATAGATCATTAGTGAAACAAAGAGACAGGGTTAGCTTCCTTAAAAAAAATTATTATTAGCTGTACCAGCTGGATCTTATCTACTTTTATTGCAACTAAAAAGCTGTCAAGCTGCTCTCCTTGAACTGCACACAAATCACCATCTCCATTGTTTAAGCTGGAAATATCTCAGTCTTTCTTACAGTCCTCACCAAAGAAAGTTTTCTGAATATGAGAGCTCTTACAAGCTGAATAAAATCTTACACTAAATTAAATTCATTCAACAAATCACAGAAATCAGACCTTCCTCCAGCTAAATGGTTAGCTTTAATTCATGGGCTTGTTACAATTCTTTTCTCTACTATAATAAAATTATGTATGGCAATTAACCTGGCATTTTCTTTGCAGCATCCTTTCTTTCAAACTACCTGAATGAAAAAAGGCTTATACGTGTTTCCACAATATGTTCTTGATTGTTCTGCTCTGCATCTTATTTAAGATACAATACGATGCTTTGAAACCATATGTAAAAAGATGGAGAGCCCTACAGATTGTGGTAGCCTGTTCTACTGTATCTTTTAATATTATAAGCATATTAAATACTAGCAAGTACTTTTTATTGCTTTAGTGTTTTGTGCATCAGTGCTAATGCCATACAACCAAAGCAGAATCAGACAGACAGTGTTTTGTTGTAGCCACAATAGCAGCTCTTCAGAATGAAGTTTTCCATGCAATGTTTGAAAGAGTAGAAGTTGCATCCTTCTGTCAGAGTATTTGACCATGAACTCATGGAAATTATTAAACAACAACATTGGAAGGCCTAATTCCACTTGCAAGTTTGGAGAATCTGGAAGATTTTACATTGTGTTATTTAATTAATATAACTTATTTCATTATTATTTTGCTCCTACTGTATATAGTCACACAATATGTTTGCCAAATCAACAAGCCTACTTTGCAGTTCAGCAGCAGCTAAAGCTGTGCTTTAAGATCTTTCACCACCTCTCAAGAGGATACTCACAGAAGCATTTCAAATACGCTTGTATACCTAACATACAGATGAGCCTCCCATTACTACTTCTGCTGTTAACGACAAGAAAGGTCTGGCAAAGGATGTCCACAGATCTCAATTACTCCTCCTGAAAGAGAAATCAAAACCTGGTGATCTTTGCTCCTCAACTCTGCCGTGCTGGAAATTAAGTCAGGATGCTGTAGCACTGAGCCTATCCCTAATAATCCCAGCCAAACACATCCTGACCCTGCAAACACTGAGCCATGGGGGTAAAGTAAAAATGAAGCTCTTAGCCTTTCTGGGCAAAAATGTTACAGGGCAAAATCCTGTGCTTTGGGGGTTTTTTTGTGTGCTTGTTTTATAAAGTGCGCCGTCACCACAAAATACGGAAGAATGGAAAGGTTAAGGCTGCTGCTGGGGAAGGTGAAGGGGAAATGGAGCCTGCAGACAGACAGCAAAACAGCAGTATATGAAACAGGTACGCTGTTCATCATTTTAACGAGCTGTTAACATCAAAACCTGTTGCCTTCTGCTTGCTGACTTTTAAATAGCTACTTGCAGTATTTGTCTGCAGGGTGTATGAGGCAGCAACAAACCTGCAAGTTGCAAGCAGCAGAGCCAAATGTTTATTTTAGAGTGTTCATATAATTACCATGCTTTCCACTGTCCCCCGTAATTGGTGTTTGCAGAGCTGGATTCCTGCAGTGCAGTCTGTGGAGATACAAGACTTAAGCCAGCAGCAGCAAACTTAATTTAATTTAATAAACTAAAACACTGCTGCAACCGCCTTGATTGGCAAACTTGGGAACCGAGCTCAGGTACCTCCACAGGGAGAAAAAATGCACTCTCAGAAATCACTAACTATTGCTATATAGACATAGGGCCAGCAGGCACAACCTGTGTGATGAAACCCAGCCCCTCAGCACTGCAAGCAAAACTTCAACACTTTTCAAGTCCAAAAAACCCAAATTGCATTCCCATGCATCCTATACACATTTTAGAGCTTGGCTACAAAAGACAAACAGCCTACAGAACTACACCCAGGCAGATAAAAGGACGTACTGATGCTTTAGGTCCCACAAAGTGTCTGTTTTTAAAAAAGGGAACTCCAAAACAGCTCATTTGGGTGACAGGGTACAGTTTTTCAGGCTGCAAAAGGCTATTTCACTTTCACACCACAAATCTCATGCAATGCACTCATTTGAAGAAAACCCAACCAGTTCTGCATTAGTCCTCAGTAGATGTTTAACAAAATGTTCTTACAGGTGCTGTTATAAAATAGTAGGTCTCAGTAAAATAGAAAACAACACAGAAATCCAATGGAAAAGCTTCAGTAAGCATGTATAAAATTTGCTGCTTGCTAGTAAATACCAAATGTCCAAGACAGAGCACAGTGCCCGAGAAAAGCCATCCCTCTGAATGCTTAATGCCTGCAGGGACCTGCGATCACAATCACTAGGCTGTTGCAAACATTCATGCAGTTTCAGGTTCAGTATTCAAAGCCCCAGGTGCTTGGGCAATGCTGTCATAAATCACATTTGCATGGCTCCAGCTGCGCCACTGGAGCTCTCAGCATGCCCTGACCCCAATGCCTTCCAGCTCACAACACACCATCTCCTCCCCCTCAGCGCCTGGGCCTTACAGAGTCTATGTGAAGCCCAAATGCTGCAGCAGCAGCACGTTCCCACACATAGGCATCCTGCAGCATCCTCTCCTCTATCACAAAACATGTCCAGCTTTGATACAGACAGAAGAGAACACTAAACTTACGGGTTTTTTTGCAACATTATCCACAGTGTTGCCAAACCCCCTCTTTGTGGCAAAGCTAACTTAGAACCTACTGTTGTACATCTACAGTTAGGTATGTTTGCTCCATGTATACTAATTTGTGCCAACGGACATCAAATTTCCCTTGCACTTGCTAAGTGTCCTACCATGACTCTTGCAGACTTTCATTTTCACTACACCATCTGACCAAACTTCACCTCCTGCCCACCCCTTTTTCCACATCATTTATGAACGCACTGAAGAGCACAAGGTTGAGCAGAGATCTAAGGGCATCACTGACCACATGGAGAGAGCAGGGAAGGTCCATCCTTCAGGGAACCTGCTGGCAATCTCTTTCCTCAGAAACATTCAAAATTCAACAGAGCCGGGAGTAACCCGACCTCCCGTGCACATAATCCTTGCTTTGAGCAGCAGTATTAAGCCTAGAGAGCTCCAGAGGTGCCTTTTCAACCTATATTATTCCATTATGCTATGATTAGTCCCTAACATGACATTTACCCAGGATACACAGAGGGTAACTGAAACCTCCCGCTATTATTTTGTTCTCTGCCCTCATAACCACTCCAATGGCACTCAGCACATCCCAGCCACTGTAAGGTGCAATGGTTGAATGGTTCACCAGAGAGTCCTGATTTTTTTTTTTTAAATCTAGGAGTCAGTGAGACTGGCTGATACAGATAACTCACATACTTGACTGTGCCATTCCACCCCCACTGCAGCCAACTCCATCAGTCCAGTTAAAACCAGCTCTCCTATTAGCCCATGACCTGTCACCAAGCTTAGAGAGGCCTTTTAATACACCAAGGTCCCCAGTGAAAACCAGGCACAGCTATTCAACTGCCCTGTTCTTTGGGTTTCTGGCACACCTGCAGGGACACATATAGCTTGGCTGCCCAGCTGCCCTGCTTCAATGAGATTGCACTTGTTGAAATTGCTCTTTGCATTTTCTTATTTGAAATTTATTCACTTTTGCCCTATCCCCGCCTTTTCCCCCCCCTGAATAGAGTTCTAGTGACTTCATTTCTAAAGAATATGTACTAACAGTTCAGCTGCCCCTTTTCTATTTTGAAACTCTCCTCTAAATTCAAACTGCTGATAGCACTTTGTGAGGGAAGGAGAGATGAGAAAATGACCTCTTGGCTTGTTACCTCTAATTTTAATCAACTGAGTGTCCTCCTTTCACAGCCTGACCAAAACTCCACCTAAAATCCCCATTCTCCTGTCACTGGTAGTCATCTTGCACTGACACACTCCACCTTTTCCCCAGCTTTAATTTACATTTCATAAACCTTGAACATATTGCTGCATCACTAGCAGCGAGCCCTGGCCCCCCCAGGCAGCTGCTCCAACCTCATCACCATTTCAGCACCCCCTCTGATTTGTCCTCCCCCTTTTATTTGCAGCTTATCCCCCTGCCCAAGCTTTTCCAGACAAACAGTTCCATCCATCTTCTCTGTCCTCCTGCCCCAAAGCTCCCACTGCAGCTCAACCCACTCCTCAGCCAGGCACCAGTTACTTTCAACCTGCAGATTTATCTCTGAACATTACTAAAATCTACTAAATTAGGCCCAAAATCAAGCTCTAAATATTTCTTTTTACAATTCTAGGTTCATATGAACTTTGCATTAATCTCCTCTCAAATTTCATTGGGACTAGATGCTTAACTCTCTTAAACAGCTTTAAAAATTAGCCTTACGCACAGAGCAAACTAAAACTTTAAAATTGACCATTACCAAGAAAACTCTCTTAATTCAGAGCTGTACTGAAGAACACAGAAAAATCCAAACTAAAAGAGAAGAATAGAATGAGTGCAGTGTACCCCTGGAAATGTACCTTGTGGTTATTCTTAGATAGATGCCACTATGCTGCATCTGATCCAAACTCCCATGTGTGAAAATCCACCAATTTGATCAACACATAATGCAAGCACGTACATCTGTGCTTTCCAACACAAATGCATTTTCACACAAAATTTCTACATACCAACACTTTAAAGAAATGAAACATTTCAGAAAAGGCCATTTTCGCTCCCAGCGCACAGTTCAGTAGTCCCACATTGCGCCCGTGAGGTGCCTCGCTGATAGAGTTGAGTCACACACGGTCTTGCCAGTGGCCAAAAAATATTGGTGAGCCTCATTCAGGCAAATGAGCTTTGGCAGGTCTGACACTAGGAACATGCCTAGGGAGCTCACTTAGTTAAATACTAGCTCTGTTTCAGCAATTACATCCAATACTGCTTACAACTGACAGCACCTTTCTATGTAGTGCCTCAAAAATCGAGGCATCTTCACAAATCCTGTTGGGAAGGAAAACGCATGCTAAGGAGAGCTTCCATAGTATCTTGAATTACCCTGGTTTTGTTAGCCTGCAGAGAGATGCCCTGTTCCATGTACCAGAGCAGTTTTGGCTTTGCTCTTTCCTGCTTTCATCAGCAGAGAAAAATTAAGAACAGGATTTGGTACATCCTACACTTCTTGCAATGGAAGTGAAGCCTCTTGATAGGTTATCCAAGTTGGAAATAAAAAGGCAAAACATACAATTCCTCGTATTCAGGCAGGCTTTGTGTTGGGTTTTTTTGTGGTTGGTTTGGAGTTGTTTCTTCCTAAATAAATCCTTTTCCTAGATCTTTATACACAGATGCCTCACTCTCTAGAAAAAAATATTCATTGTTTTAATCACTAGGAAATATTTTGGGGGTTTTTGCCACATGAATACTTTTAATACATCTTAAAGCTGGATTACATGCTTATTATGAGTCATCTATTGTAAGCCTTGAATCCTCAGTGATACCAAAAGAGATGCTACTACATTGTCTGACACATGATAAAAAGCTAATTCGCTTTTCTTAGCAATTAAAACACATTAACAGACAAATTATTTAATTACAACCCGATCTACTGGAAATCACAAATGCACATAAACAGCTCCTTAATGAAAGGCAGTAAGACTTGGGCTTTTAATGCACAGTAATTATGAAGGTGCATATCTTGGTAATGAAGCTCTGGTCTCAATTTTGCTAGGTTTTTCCAAGTTCTTAAACTTTAATACTGGATGTGTATTAGAGACACTCAGAATAACAAAATTCCCTTCAGAAATGTATTTGGTTGAGAATCAATTGAAAGGCAATTTGCATTGCAATAAACTATTTCCTGCAGAGAAAGAGAACAGCACTGAGAAATATGAAACACAATTCCCCGTTATCACTATTACAGAGCCTCCGTGTGCATATACATGCATTTCCACATAGATGCTAACGGAGGCCCGATTAAATATTCATGTTGTCATCTCCTACACATAGCACGGGTTGTATTGCAGGAGTATTTTGCTCTAATCAACAGCAACACAAGTCAGTTGATATCATGCTCCAATCTGATGCTTAGAGAGCATCACTGGTGACCTGGCTTCTTCAGAGACACATAACAGCTACAGATATATTATTCTACTTTGCTGAATTGAGAATAACACATCTACATGCAAAGAACTGGAAGTTATACCCACACAGATTGTTCTCTTTTACATGCAATTAGCTGGCACAGTCTCGGCAGCTGCTGAATTTCTGTACAGTCATACATCAGAGAAGGAAAACTGCTCTGTCTTGCTACAGTTCTTCCAAGTATTTACATGTCAAGAGACATTGGGCTCTACCTTTTATAATAAAAGAAAGCACAGAAAACAAAAAAGTCAGTACACCTTTCCAGGAAACCTGTAATCTGGCAACGATGAGGCTGTGTCCAGAGCTGAGCTGGAGCACCTCTGGAGCTGCCATCACCATGCCGCAGCTACACAAGCTGTTATTGCAGTTACCAGCAACACTTCCAAGCTCCTCTGACACAGGTTTCTCCTACATTGTGGTAGAAACAGCCATGTGTAGAAACAAAGCCTTCTGGCACGATGTATTTGGGTAGATTTCAAGCTAAGCTAAGAGAATTGCTTTAGTGAGCTTGGGAAGGGATGACATGTGGCAAATTGGGAAGCTGTTATGCAATTTGTGGTGCACATCTTCACATATACATTGGACAACTGAACCAAGTTGTCCAGCCATGGACATGTACAACCAGCCATGTAGCTCCCGATATGCAAAGGACTACTACGTCCAGATTTCACCCCCGCAGAGTAGCACAGTGGCACCACCATGGGAAAGTCATGGCAAAAAAACAAACAACAAAAGCACAATGGCACAGAAAAATTCTTTACCCGTTCAGCAGCTACCTGCTCCATTTTCTTTCCCATGCCGAGATCTGGGCAAGGGAGTACTCCTGTATTCAGCAACTCCACGGAGCACAGACAGGCATAATTCAAGCAGACAGACAGACCATGAGACCTGTGGGGAGCTGCCTACAGGTGGACCTCACAACAGAGCTGACTTCATGACAATCCATATTCAGGACAACAGAAAGCTGAATCCACACAAACAGGCTCCTCCTGGGACACTCTTACCCAGTGTGTATTAATAAGCCTTCAAAAGTTAATCATAAGAAAGTCGGATCTGTTCCAAGGGACACTCCCCGCATAGCTTTCAGGTATTTATTCAATTATATATGCTTATATTTGAGCTATTTGCCACTAGCTTTGTTTTAAGCTTCTTCAAAAGAAACATTGCTTCAACACTCCGCTCATTTTATGCCCTACCTTTCTTGGAGCATTTCCACATATTTCTTATACACGCTTCTTTGAGAAACCGTCCATTTTTCCTCTACGAGCAAATAAGAGAACAATCTGTCTAGGTCAACCTAAAGTATCCTTCTTTAAGAAACACCACACATTCATGCAGCTAAATTTGATATAAATCCTATCGCTCTACTAAAAAAACCCCACACTAGTTCTCAGCTTGGTGTTACCACACTCAGCCTTTAAAGAGCAAAAAGACCAGTAAGCGTAAAACATTATTAAGCTCTGTGGACACAATTCTGGATGGACCTACTGCTCAAATCAATAGTGAGGTTTGTCCAACAAGTGGATTGAACCTGAACAAGCTTCACCAATAACTCATGGTATTTAGTCCTGCTAGCAGTATCAAAGGATAAACCCAACCTAATCACAGAATGGTTTGGAAGGGACCTTAAAGATCATCTAGTTCCAACTGCCCTGCCCTGGGCAAGGACACCTCCCACCAGACCAGGTTGCTGAAAGCCCCATCCAGCCTGGCCTTGAACACCTCCAGGTATGGAGCTTCCTAAACTTCTCATTTCCACAACCTCACTCATACACATTAGCTCAGGGTACAGAAAGCCCCCAAGACTTGAGTCATCCCAGGGTTGTAATCCAAGATCTCACAAGGCTTCAAACATTCCAAAACAAAGTAGCTTGCAATTTGCTGACCATTGAGAAGCCTTCATCACATTAAAAAAAAAAAAAAAACACAGTCAGCCAGCACTAAGAGCAAAAGCAAACCACTGTCCTCTAACAAGAAAGGATTTGCATGTTTTCTGGGCATTAGCAGCTGAGAAACACTGTGAGGGACTGCCACTTACCAACCTAAGCACCCTTGAATATGACTGGCACACATAATCACTTTTTAAAAAGGCGCCCACACTCCCAGACCATTTGTACATTTTTAAAACATTGACCTCAAGTCTTCATCTCCAATATACATAACTACAGACATGTTTCTAGGGACTAATTTTAAACACCAAGCAGAGTTCGCCAGAGAAGGAGCTGAGCTACAGCATTTAATACGCCTGTTTCACTTTCCACCAGCTTCCAGCAAACTGCCTGCATGAAATTCATATCCTGTTTAATATCTTCAAGTCCCTAAGCAGTTCAAGGCCTGGTCTCTGCTTCTGGTTCTTAGATTTTTTGGAAGCAGAAGGGAAATTAAAAATTTCACGTGTGTACTTCCCGCTGGCAGCTTGGATCAAAGGCGCTAGCTGGGGAGCAAACGCTCTGCTTTGCAGATGCGCTTGCAGAGGGAGCTGCTTCTCTTGAAGGATGCCACATAAAGGCTGCCAGGTTTGCCACAGGGGTGGAGAAATCACCAGGGGAACCCAAAATCAGATCTAAACACCTTTAAGTTTCCTGCCTCCACGAGTTTGTAACTTAATCAGTGTTTCAGACCACGGCTGAGTAGAGGGATTGCATTGCAGCTCCCCGATCCACCTTGAAAAGTCCATGAGACTTTGCACTGTTACCCGGGGGCTATGGAGCAAAGGACATCCGTATCAGCTGAAAGCTCTACCCCATCCACCCTGCTCTGCAAGTTAATATCTAGAATTCATAGTGTTTCTAAGAGCCATCCACAAACTACAGCACAGAAATATGCTGTGCCCCTAACCTGAAAGTCAGCCAATGCACAGTGGTATCTGTGACCACCAAGTACTTATGGGGAATAAAGCAGGGCAGGAGTCAACATGCCATTTGCTGCTCTCAGCACGTTTTCAAAGATAACAAGCAAAAATGGCCACATTTTCACAATCAGTAGTAAACTCCAGTGTGCAATTATCTCAACCAGCTCTACCTTATTCTGTTTGTTTTGTTTTGTTTTTAAAAAAAAAGCCTTTAAAGGAAGGGAAAATATGTATGTAATTGGTTTAGAGGATCTCTGCGGGGTTAAAAAGAAGATGGGAAAACCCAAGAAAGTCATGCATTCGTGTGAAAGTCATTTTCATGCCCCACTTTTTCAGCTGTGGAACATTTCTTTTGGAAAACAGTCACTTAAAAGTAAACTCTGGGGGATTTCCCCCCCCCCCAACAATAAGTATTTCCTGTGAACTAGCATTTTGAAAATCTCAACAGGTTTAGAGGTTCAGTTTTGTACAGATAAGCATCCAAGAGTTCAAGTGTGTATCAAGGCTCCTTTGATCTACACACTAGACTGGAAATCCTCAGAGAAAAAGCTCTCTTGCAAGACTTCCTATATTCCTAAATTTTTGCCAAGGTGAAAATAGCTTATTCCCTTTTCACAGCTTTTTTCCAGCTTAGCTGCAAACAAGAGACACACACAATTTAAAGGAAGCAATCCAACAAAGAGATGAGCTTGCACGCACACACGGGAAAGTCTCTTGGGAAGACTGAGGCTTACAAGAGCTTCTTGGATTAAATACAGCTGTCGGCTCATTAAAAATTTGAGGTGGTGGGCATTGAGCAACGTGGCTGTTGTTTACATTGAACTGCTCTATCATACAGAAAAAGCTGGCAGAAAATAGGGTTTAGCCTCCCAAGTTAAAGGATGCAATAGCACAGAGATCTTCTCAGCCCAGAGAACCATGACCTTGCAGAAGCCCACATCTGCAGGTTAAACAGGAGCAATGTCTGAACATTTGCTATCAAGCCCAAAGTACCTTCATGTCCTTTAACTCTGGCTGCTAACCTGGAGCCTGCTACTGTGTTTCACTGCCACAATGGGTTAAGCCAAGATTTTTGTGTGTCTCCTTTCCTATACCTTGCAGAAAAAGACTGAAAATAAGAGATCACTTCGAAGCACACATTCTACTGCCATGCTCCTATCACCTCTTCCCCATGTGCACTACCTTAATGAAGGGCTCCCAGTAACAAGCAACAGTGCAAAAGGAGCCACCAATTCTCCAGTGAGACACTGCAGCAACCAACCCTCTGAAACTAATGAAGGGGGAAAGTGGGGACCCAAATACCAAGCCATGATTTATTAACATCACCCATGGTCTCAAAAGGCCAGAAACATGCTTTGAGTTGCGGGACTGTCTGCAATACTGCACCGATATTTCTGCAGAGTTTTTTTAACAACGGAAAAGCTGCAAGCTGTTTCAAAGCACGGAGGAAATCCATATGGCAAGTCCTGTTCTCTGGGAAGGGAGAGGAAAGGCAATCCAATTATCTCCCCAGACAGGAGGATGAGCTTTGTGTGAACAATCAGCATATCTGGATGGCTGAGCATACCAGACACCAGCCAAACTTGGACCCCGCTTCATTTACATGCTAGGCATACCCCACACAGCTCAAACAACGTACTTCACTGAAGTTATTAGCAAGAGCAAAGGGAGGGCCTGGGACTTGGGCCCTGCTTTTGACTTTCATTTGCACACAGAAGACTCAATAATCATCAGGTGCGTCTCAAATGAGGAAACCCAAACCTGACCCTGCCAGAAAAACAACTGTCTCAAGCTAAATGCTGTCTTGGAAGAGTATGAAATAACAACATATAGGAAAGGGCTGATTTCCAGTATATATAAAACATGTTTATCATTTTATACAATTTTAATTGTATTCTCACTAAGGGTTAACGCATAGGAAGTGGAAGTCCTCGCTGATGGGTGTTACTGGGTGCCCTCCAGGGTGAGATAGCCTGGGGAAACCGCTTCCTCACAGAGACAGCAACCAGGTACCCAAACTTCTTCCATTTATCAAAGAGATATTTATCATTGCCGCTTTCCTACAGTGAGAGAGCACTACCCTTCTTTTACAATTTCCTGGACTATCATTCAATTAGGAATGTTTTTATAGCAAAGACACTTAGATGTATCTCAAATAAATGACTTTTTAACCTTCCAATGAGGTGCCACCCAGGGCATGTTCACTCTTGGTTTAAAACAACAGCAACACAGCTCAAGGAAACACTGAACCAATATATGGGTGTGAAGAAAAAAAAAACAACCCACATTCTTAGCAGTGACCTCCTACTGTCCAAAACGCTATTATGTCTCTCAGTGAGCAAGCCCCTCCATTTTTAACACGCTAACCACAACCTGAGCTCCATGTACACTCAACAGAACTCACTCAGCCCTCAGGGGACACAGCAGGAACCTGACACTCTCAACACTCACACCTTTACAGCTCCACAACTGCTGGGTGTGAGCCACAGCCCCGGCCTTTTATAGGCACCGGCCACGTGCTCCCACGCGTCACTGTTCTGCATTGTGATTGGCCCTGGCGGCCGGAACTGCCTTTAAAGGAGAAGCCGGTACGTCACCAGCTCATCAGCTGCTAATAGCTGCCTGCCCCGCAAGATGGCGCCCGCGGGGGTAGGGAGCAGGGGATCTTGCAGGGCAGGCAGCACTGGGCTCCAAAATTGAGCATTTTAGAGGCCTCCTGGAGACAATCTGAAGGCTTTTCATTTCATTTCATTTAGACCAAGTCATTTAATGAGTGATGCATAAACACTGTTCCTTCAGGAGCTCAATGATTTAATAAACCCCTTATTGCTTCCAAAGGTCCTTGTCGCTCCACTGAGAAGGCTAGATTTTACCTCAGTTTTAGCGAACTCTGGTTCGAGTTGGCAGGAGGAAAAAGAAAACCTAATTCACGTTATTTTCTCTCAGTATCGGTGTGTCTGAGGCTGCTAGCTAGCACTGGTGCTCAGGGAGAGCGCTGTTTCCCTCCCTAAATTTCAAGCTGTTATTTCAAACCTTCTTATTCACAGATGAAAGCTCCTGTTGTCCCAAGCTCCCTTAGGCTTGAAGCACTTCAGCGAGTCTAGAAATATTTTTGGCTGGCCAGAACGTTTAATTAGAAAAGAGCAGAAAGCTACAGCAGTGACCTCCAGGAGCCCACAAAACCATGACACTGACCAGGATGGACCCGCTCCCCCCTGAGAATTGCAGTCAGTGAAGACGCATCAGCAAAACAAACAGTTCTGCAACTGTTATTTAATGCCTTGGGATTTAACGCCCAAGTCCAGTCATTAAGTAACACAGTTTGGGATTGAGACCCAGAGGCAAAGTGCAAAAAAATCCAGTCCCTGCAGGAACATCCGACCTCCTGAGGTAAAGCCCAGAAACCTGTGGAGAAAAGATGGATGGCCGCTCCACCTCCAGCCCCTGTATTAAAATATGGGCCCTACGCTCACAAAACGCACTTGTGAGAATAGTTTAGTAAGCTCTAAAGTTCATGAAGTACATGGTTTTTTGCAAGTCCAGAGATTTGACTTGCTGGTTATTTTTTGTAAGTTTGCAAGAAAAAACATGGAAACGCTTTAGGTTTACAGGTGTAAATATTGAAAATGACTGCAAAGAAGCTCCTGGGGGAATAAATATGCCCACCTGGTTCATTTATTTATAACTGAAATATATTAGGAAATTTTGAGTGAGTGTAGTAAGTTGAGAAGGAGGTTTAGAGCTTGCACTTTCTTTGGTGGAATTTGTTCTACGTCTATTTCATAGAGTCATAGACTGGTTTAGGTTGGAAGGAACCTTAAAGACCATCCAGTGCCACCCCCCTGCCCTGGGCAGGGACACCTCCCCCCAGCCCAGGTTGCTCCAAGCCCTGTCCAACCTGGCCTTGAGCACCTCCAGGGATGGGGCAGCCACAGCTTCTCGGGGCAACCTGGGACACCACCCTCACAGGCAAGAATTTCTTCCCAATATCTAATCTAAATCTCCCCTCTTCCAGTTTGAAGCCATTCCCCCTCATCCTGTCACTACATGCCCTTGTAAAGTCCCTCCCCAGCTCTCCTGTAGCCCTTTTAGGGACTGGAAGGGCCTCTAAGGTCTCCCCGGAGCCTTCTCTTCTCCAGGCTGAACACCCCCAACTCTCCCAGCCTGTCTTCACAGCAGAGGCGCTCCAGCCCTCGGAGCATCTTTGTGGCCTCCTCTGGCCCCGCTCCAACAAGTTCATGTCCTTCTTATGTTGGGGGTCCCAGAGCTGGATGCAATACTCCAGGTTATAAAAAGCTTGCAAGGTTGTAGCAGTCAAGAGGTTCAGATGCTTTTGTTTCATGAGCTTGAAAATGGATATTTGACATACCAGTATAATATTTCAGTTACGAAGGCTATTGGCTTATTAGCGTAAGAATAATAATCCAGAAATTATGTGAGATTCCTGCCTCTTTATGGCCCTTATGCCTAATGTTTGCAGGATTTTGTTAATCCTCTTGGAACAATGTAAAAAATGTAAACTGAATCTGAATGTAGTGTTTACCTGGCGCCTCTTTATGGGTGTTTTAGATTTGGTGTTTATTTCATTCTGAGTCGTGACTAATTGCCAAGATGTTATGCCAGCACGTCCAATCTGTGTGTACAGTGAAGAGGAAAGCTCACATACCTGGTCACCCCGTGGCACCTTCTTGCAGAAGCTGAGCACAGCTTATTAACTGTTCATGTTGATAAGTAACAAAAAAACAAATATCTGTGGACACAACACTTACTAGTAGAGACGTGCCTTTGGGAAAATGCAGAAATGGAAACTCCCTGAGCAAAAGTAATATATTTACCCACTGCTGCCTCATACCACTCTCTAGGACTATCCATAGAGACATGTACCAGGAGCAGCATCCACCTTGCACTGACACACATCTCCCAAAAATGGGAAGGAGAAAAACATGGAAAGCCTAAAGTTTTCCAGCATTGGGCAAGCAGTCTTTGTCTCTTGATAAGAGACATGTATTTTCAACACTTCTTGCCACTGTAGCTCTTCTTGCACAGATTGCAATTTGCAGTACAGGAATGCAGCAAAATGCTCAAAGCAAAACAAAGAAATGTCACCTTCCCAACAAATCACCCAAAATAATCCCAGCAACAAGTAAACTGGAGAACTGATCTAACATTTTCTTGCTTGTAAGCCTGACTGACATTCAGGAAGTTGAAAATTTGAGGGGAAGCTGAATTTGATTTTCATTAAGAGTTACCAGCACTCTCCGCGCAGTTTTTTTTCTGACTGCTGATCTGTTTTTTGTATCAGAAGTGAAGTAACTTAAAGGCTCCTTACCGCTGGCATCAGAATGGGAATATCAGATCTGACACTTCACCAATACTTACATTTCTCTGTGTACAATGGGAAAAAAACTTTGCGTTGCAATTTTATTCTCTGGGATACCCAAGACCGCTGTAAGAGCTTCTACTATGGTTAGAGCACCCTATTATTTTTAACTTTAATTCAATACAGCTACCACAGCTCTGGAACAGACCCAAAACCTCATCTGATCTGCACTTTTAGAGCTGCTGACCTATTAAACTGATTATCCTTATATTTTAAGTAGGACTTCTACTGGTATTAAGTGGCATGTTTTGAATGGAAAAGTTCTATGCTTGACAAAAATCACTTCTCCTTTACAGATTAGATTAACTTTTCCTGTCTCAGCAAGCATGTGGTGAGGGCAGAAGACTGTGGCGATGGTGATGGCTTATCCTACTCGGAGCGTGGATGCCTCAGTCTCCATTTTCTCCATCTGTAGTTTTTCATTAATCAAATGGCGTACCAGCAGCAAGTATAAGGTCTGAAACAGAAGCAGCCCTTTTCTCCCAAATCAGCTTTCAGACATCTCCTCCAAACAACCTTACCGAATCCCTCCTTCTGCCCCTAAAACCTCCATCCTAAAAGCAGCAATGGAAATGTTTCGGGTCTTGAGGAGCAAGAGGGGCAGCACGGGGAGCAGCCTCCTACAAAGACCCCCAGTCCTCACCCTGCCGTGGGCTTTCACGAGTGAAACCGTGCCGGGGAGGCATTGCTGTGGGAGGAGGTGGCAGAGCTGTGCAACAATCCTTTGAAGTCTTGTGGATTTGGAGCCTGTCAGGCAGGAGTGCTGCTGGAAAAAAACAGAAGTCTAATAAACCATTTGAAAAGTTGGCTTTAATAGGTTAAATAGATGCCAGCCTTGCCTAAAAATGCAAATGAAACATGTCTCCAGATTTCAGAGAGCGCTGCTTCAGCTCTATTGAAAGAGTTAGATGTCAAGTCAACTTTCTTTATTAGCTACCGCTATGCGTCTGCTCCCCAAACGTGGCTGGAGCGCAGCTGATAGTGCAGAAACAATGGGAGAACAAAACACCAGTATTTATAAATCGAAAAATGTGCTTGGCCTGCAATGAAGGCATCACTGTATTAAATATTGCACCGTAGTCGGATTTTACAATCCAGTGGGGTCACACTGTCTGGAGTACTACAAAAACATATTTAATCTTCTGGGAGCCAATGAACATGGAATATAAAGTGCCTCTGTAGATTTTCAATTCAAAAATAACCAGAGTTGGAACCTACTAAATCACTCTGGCTGCAGCATTCACCGCTTAAATCTTTCTAAGCTAGAAACTGATCCGTAGCTCTCACAAAAGAGAAAGGATTTTGTCTTGCCTGAAACCATCTTGGGCCAAATCTCGTCTTGTTTGCAGTGATGCAGTCATGGCTGCTGACGCATCAGGTTAACCATTGTTGCAGCGCTCCAGTATGCACCCAGATCTCCCATATTTAAAATAAAAGAGGAATTCCTCAACAGATCCCAGCCATGTTATTAGGAGGCTCTAAAACCTCGCAGAAAAGTTTGGGAAACACCGCTTTGCAGACTGAAAGGAGTATCTTGGAGAATGAAACGCAATGCAAGGTGTTTCCTATTGTGCACATCGTATCACAGCAAGCATGCAAACAGAAAAGGGAATCTCCACTTCTAAAAGCTCCAATCCGCAGCAAAGCAAACTGCTGACACTGGCTACAATTCGATGAAAAATAAATTTTGTATAAGCAGTCGTTGGTATGAGAGCTATGCAGACGTTGACATTGCAAACTTGAAACCTCCCACAACCTGTAGTATGGATCGGTGCTGCCTGAACAAGCCTTCCAGAGGGACGAACCCCAAGCGCAAGAGACAGGATCCCTTCACACCTCCAGCTCTCAGACCCATTCATCAGTACAGATCAGACAGACCAGCCCACCCTTCTTCTACAGTCTGCCTGGCCGTGTTTCATCTCATGAAATCTCATTAATGACCCTCAAATGCTTTGTTGTAAGAGGCAGATAAAAATAAAAAGAGAGAGATATATACACACACACCCCATCTCCGACAGGTCATGCTCCTGATAACTACAACCATATGGTAAATGCAACCTCAATGAGCATCACAACAAATAAATGACGTACTAATTAAAGCCAGTCTTACAGAAACACTGAGTTAATTGCAACCAGTCCTCCCACCTCCAGAGGAAGCAGTAAGAAAACAGCAGGAGAATCTTATCCAGAGGAGTGGGGGACTTGGACAGAAAACTCAACTATCTGTGGCCATCAAGAGAACAAGAGTCTCAAGAAGTCCTCACTAGTTAGGAGAAAGCTTCAGGTGACAAAACAACCCAAATGATATCTAAAAGAGGTGGGGAAGACCAGACAGAGCTTCCTGTTGCCAGAGCTGCCAAGCGGAAAACTCTTTTCAGACTGACAGGTGAGGCATCAGGAAGGAACTAGTCCCAGACAAATCTGCATTATACGTTTAAGGCATCACGCACATTCACACCCTAGTCGGCTCAAATCAAATGGCTGCAGGCAGCCAGGAACATTACAGACTACAAAGCCCATATTGAAATTCAATTGCTGGTTGTAAGAAAAGGAATTTTTTTTTATTAAAAAAAAAAGTGTCTTTTCTTCATTCAGAACACAGAAAGTATCTGGACAAAACCACAAAAATACCAAGGCAGTCTTCTTACCTACCCCAGACTCTACCAAAAAGGTATCTCTTGTGTCTAATCAAACGTAGTATTTTAAATATGAACTTCGTTAAACTAGCTGGTTTAAAAACAAAATTTGAACTTAATCACTATGGGCAACTAACCTCTGCCATCGCAAAAAATATGAAATTGACCTGTTATACCTCCAGAAAAGCAGTTAATTGCTTAAAATATGTAGACTGCTGTTCAGGAACAGCTTGGATTTTTTCCATCTGCAGTGAAAACCATCTGTTCTGCATGGTAGATTTCATGACTTCTCAGGTCCATTTTGAAATTGAAATGGATGTTTTAATGATGAAAAATGGGAAGAAGTGATGAATACTTCATTAAAGCACATTATTTCCCTGTCAAACTTCTATTCTCCTGACTGTAAGCAAACATAATGTCTGAGCAGAGTTAACGTCTTGGGTTATCAGGACTGCAGATGCCTCTTGGTATTGGATTGAACAAATAAGCTATTTCATAACCTGCAAACAAAAAATGATTCAATAAATTGGAATTTCTTTTCCTTCCAATGAAAAACAAATTTTTCAAACTCTTTAGCTACATGTAATAAAAAAGACACTGAAGATATGATATTTCTACCTGTTTACTTTCAATGCACCATTAAAAACATCAATAGTATAGTCTCAATCAGCGGTTCCTTTTGTAAACTGTATTATTTTAATAAGATGAGAGGATATAATTCCCTACCAACGCAAGCACATGATGAAGAACCAGCAAACAGTAGAAAACATTCATATCTATCACACAAATAAACACGCACTGTTTTTCTATAACATTTCTCAGTATATTTGCCAATTACCACATAGTTTTGGACTGAAGCAAGTGTTTGCTCAAGCATAGAGCAATGATAACATAAATATCCAAACAGGGCTTTCTTTTGCACTTAGGCAATTTATTAAACCAACAAGACATTTCAGTATGGCATGAAATTGAAAAAAAAAAAAAGCTAGAAGAGAGTGATTGTATTAGAATTCAGAATAAAATACCAAAAGCCTTCAAAACCATCAAGTATCAGAAAAAAACATGCAAGTCCCAAGGTACTCTGCTATCCCACTGGATTGGGTTAACCACGCTTCGCTTCTGCCAGGACCTGGTCAAGACTTTCCAAATTAACGTCTGATTTTCAATATGTCACCTTCTGAAAATGCCCAAGAGGAGCCTTCTCAAAAACACCCAGTATTCAAAGGATCGATACGGCACCTTTGATAAGCAATTCCCTTTTCAGACATCTAAAAGATCAATAGACATTTATGAAAACCTGAGCCTGTGTTACATAGCTTTAAGCTTCTTCGTAAAACCGTTGTTTATTAGAGATTCCCAATGAAATAAAAGCCAAAGCCAGCATGCAAGCAGGCTGTCTCAAAGCTAACCTCTGAACACGGCATGCCGGAACACTTGTCCTTTACTTGAAGACTTCCAGGCAACGAGCGAAGTCTATACAACCTCCTACCCCAATGATATCCATTCCACTATCCTCAGACAGGCTTTGATAGAAATACAGTTATACTTGCTTAAGTCTTCCTCTCACTGTCAAAAACTACCCTGTTAGAGCCATGGGGACATTCAGGAAAATTAAAGGAAATTAACATAAGACATCCAGATACAGGACACAAAACTCTCCTGTTGAGCCCTCCTTTCCCCAGGTTTAGGGGAACAGCAATTTAAGCTCTTTAGTAGCTCAAGAGGCATCATAAAACTGGCCTTGCTCTTCTCCTTAAAATTTGCGCCACAAAGGCCACGGCCACACCATCACCATCAGTATAAACACGTGGTTGCACTTTCTGCATCGCCGGTCATGAAGAGGAGCTGCTGGCTATGCCGAGAGAGGACACCGTGACACACTGCCCAGCTCACCCGCAGCCCAAAATTCGGTATCGTTTGCAAATGAGGTAATTGTTTAGCTGACAACATAAGAAGAGCTACATAAAGGCGTGACGGTGCTTCGGTTATTTAACCAAACGAGACGAAATACTACAATATACGACAATACTCAATTGAAAGTCATGTACTTTAATTACATCGTAGTACTAAATATGATACTTGATTTAATCTAGCAAATTTTACCTTGTTCAAGAGGAACAGAGTGATTAGGCAAAAGGAATCTTCCTGGGTTTCTCCATATTCATCTGAACAGGGTATCAGGAAGAAAACGACAGTAGAGACTTTGCGCGATCGATACATAATGAAATAGCTTTAAAGTAATAATGTTTTGCTTGCTCAGTGCCTGTTTCTTTTCTTCATAATTGATTTTGCAGTGAAGTTTTAAGATTGCATTAGCAGCCTCAAAATCATCGCAACGAAAACAGCTAGTTTGTACCTCTTGTATCTTCTCCCAGCAAGTTAATCCCAGGTGGAAGACTTCCCACTGATGGTGCTGCTTAGGTGCTGAATTGGGATTTTAATTAGTCAGTACTTTTTTTCTTTTTTGCTCTGTTTGTTTCTACAGCACAAAGCTGTAGCACAATTTGCTTACAAACAAGCAAATCCTCTCTATTCATACCCTTAGCTCAAGTCTGAGAAAACCTGACGTTGTCATCTGTACCTGTGGTGAATAAAAATACCACAGAGCACATTTATTTAAAAAATACCATTTCATACACCCATCAAGGGGAAGTTATGAGTGGATTATATAAAAAATATTGAAAATCCTTTCATTGCAATGAAAAATATTATGGCAAGTCTATAGGTCATTGCCAAAGGCAATGAACAATATGCGATCTGATTTCTGCTAGCTGAGCTGACTGGCGCCTTTGAAACCAGTTTTGGCACCAATATATAACACATTTCTGTTGGTTCAAGGAACTAGAAGCAACAATGTAAATTTAACTTTTGAACCAAATATAAAAGTACTTTGGGTAAAACATCTGTCTGTCATTAATCTTCCTCCACAGCAGCAGCAAACCAAAGGATAGTCCTGCAGGTGACCCCAGGATGTGTGTATTATTCACAGTATAGCAATCATTTCATAGAGTAACTGCTGTGTTTAACTTGGATCCAGACCTTAAAATTTTCTAATGTAGTTTAAAAGTATGATTTGGAGCCAAACAGGATACAAGGATTTACAGTTTGGGTTTATTTTCCTTTTGGAAAGTATATTCCATATATAGTCCTCCTTCAAAACTGAGAATTCTTGCATATGTAATATAAGAAGGAAGGCAAGATTTAGAAATACACAGCCTACCAAATAGCTTTAAGAACTAAGAACAAAAGAATTCAACAAGATAAACATGATGGCACAAGTACAATAAATTCTACCCTTTCTTCAAATAAAAAAAAAGAGTGGAATCAAGAATAAAATACTGTCTACAAAAGAGTTTGCAAAAGCTGTACTTCTTTAAGCCGAGAAATTTGCAAGTAGACGTTTTTATTCAACCTATTCTGTCACTTTAAATAGCTGCATACTTAAAGACTTCCAGTGGATCAGATTTTAAAATGCCCTTTTCATAGAGATGGCTTCCAAAATTTTTCTCGATTCACACCGCAGACAAACTATTCTCCCCCTGGACAAGCCAGAAAAAAAAAAATCTATATAAAATCAGAGGAGGGAAGGATACCTGAGACACCCATCTTGACATCCTGTTTAAATAACACTATTATTAGACTTCGATCTAGAAACAAGAGGCATTTAAATTCTAGCAATCAGATCAGTCATGATTCCTATGACACTGCACGGTGAAAGGATGGCCTCAGGTAACGAAGCTCCATTTACAAGCTGCAAAACAAGCCCGATATCTTGAACGGAAAAGTTCTGGGCACTTCCAGAAATCACAGGCTCAAAGTCATTTGCTCCTCTAACAGGAGATTCTCTTTAATTCATAGTTCTACTAAAATTGGGTGTAAGCTTTTGGTGTGGATCTTTTCCATTGCTGTCACTTCTGGAATATGCAGACATGCCTTTATTATCAGTGAAAAGGCCACTGTGATTTTTCTCCCTACTAGGAATAACAAGCAGTAAAAGAATATAGCAAACGGAGAGAGATGACGGGGGAGAAGCAATGCCCACTCTCAGTCAGCTCCCACTGGAGAAAAGTCTTCAGTCACCAAAAAAGAGAGAATGAGCCATTGCTTCCCAGTTGCAAAACGTCAAAGACACGCTTTCCAGATACACATGGAGAAAAGCAACAGCAGAAGTGCCTAAATACATGACAACCCATGGGGTTTGTAACCCAGCTCTACACCCATTCCTTCTTTGTGTAACCAAGGAACCTGAAAAGTTCAGTTCCAATTCAGCACATATTTCTGCTAATGATGCCTTTCTGGAAAGGAGGGGTTTGATTTTCTTCGTGGGATTTCTATGATTTTCTGTGTTTCTGTTGGCTGGCAGCAATGCTATGCAACCGTGTTCTGCATTTTTCTTTCTCTAAAATTGCATTTCTGTTATTTTCTAGACCGGAGTTCCTGGTGATTGATTTGTCTCAGGATGAGGCTTTTTGGCTACAAAACAAAGGGATCTTTTCAATTAGCAATTATGTTCTAACTGCTTATCTCTGAGAAATTTTTCCTAACAAATTTTTTTTTAAAAAAATATTTCAGGCAGTGTTCAGCAAAGCAATTTATTAAAGTACTTATTTTTAAATCCTCATCTCCAAGGTTTGCAGAAAAGCACACATTTTTCTGTGAAATTCATGCTTACAGGAAGATCAACAAGAAACACTCATAAATGCCTTTCTCCAAGACCGACAGAAAATTAACATCAAAATTCCTAACCTTTGGGTAAATTGGGACATGCCATACGCAAAACTCTACTTGTTTCTCTAAGGGCACTGGATGTATCTGTTCAGGTTTTTGAGACCCTGAATCTCTGTAGACTTGCACAGTGAGACGATTGTAGTGCAAGGCAGAGCAGGCCAGGCATGCTTTCCAAAAATACCAAACTGAGATTACATAAGACGAGTGGAAAAACTGAAAAAGAAGAAAGGTTTTGATCAAACAATTTATGGCATTTCTGACTGTGAATGCGAATGCAATAATATCAGTGACCTTAAAAATGAACTGAAGCAAGGGGTCCTTGGAGGCATGGAGTCAGAATAGAAGGCTTTTTTCACCGAGGGTGAGATAATGCTTAGACTTGAGCTTCTTAATACATTGTGCTCAGTAAATCCAGCGCAGGGACAAAACTCCTGTAGAATATTTGATTTCTGGCATGAAAACCACTATGTTGAATTAGTAAATCATTCTGCAGTAAGCTCGGTTTTCAAGGCTTCAGAAGGCTTATTTTCTGGAGATTTGTATCCACTTACTAATCATTTTCATAGATGTTAAGTAAAAAATAAAGGAGGTTGTTCTGAAGCGTGCTTTATTTTTCTTCCTTATGTAATACCCATGTTTTGTTTCGATTTTTTCCCATAGGAAACAGCTGATATTAGCAGTAACCAAACTTTGGAAGAAATGTCAACAGATGAGAGACATGGAAAAAACTTCCACCCTGCTGAACGTAATTTTTTCCTGTATCGCATATTACGTTCCCAAGAAACCTTGAAATATAATACATCCAGATTTACTTTTCATAGCGTTATCCAGTATCTACAGTGTTCCCCAGTGTGGTACATTACCAGTGAGGGGTACCAAGCTTCATCCCAGTCCTCTCCTGGATCACTGTACCTGGCTTGTAAAGGAGACCTTATCTGCAATATTTTGGGCAAGAAGCAGAAAATGCAGACCTCTGTCTGCCAGGTATTTCCCAAGACAGCAGTCCAGGGTTTTTGCCTCCCCCTGAAAATTGTTCACTTCTCCAGAACTCTCCTCCTTTTTGCACAAGGTGATGCTTGGAAAGGGCTTGCTCTTCTCGAGGCTGAGTATCTTCTCTTGGGAACAGCTTTGCAAAGTATACTGACGATTCCATAAAAATAGTGGGTTTAGAAGCCACACATTTCTCTGTCCCTCTCAGACCAAGATAGCCTGGAACTTGATTACAAACACGTCACTCCGCACAGGAGGAACACCAACCATGTTCCAAATCTGAACTGACATTAACAGAAAAATGGAGACGGTTGGTTGGTGGGTCTCTTGGGAATAGCCTCTTAGAGCGTCTCCCAGGATAATTTAGTAAAAACAATTTCTCTACAAGACCATTTCTGTTTCTAAGAACTACCCAAATAAGACGTCGCTCTCACAGTCTCCTTCACAGAATTTGTCTAGGTTGGAAGGGACCTTTGAGATCATCGAGTCCAACCATCAACCTAACATTGCCAAAATCGCCACTAACCCATGTCCCTCAGCACCACGTCTGCCCATCTGTTAAATACCTCCAGGGATGGCGACTCCACCACTGCCCTGGGAAGCCTGTTCCACTGCTTAGACAACCCTTTCAGAGAAGAACTTTTTCCTAATTTCCAATCTAAACCT